>WEIT01027220.1:214758-237713 GCA_013389985.1 Dryoscopus gambensis
TGAGGGAGCGGGGCTGGGGGTCGCTCGCGGTGGCCGTGGCTGCGGGCGCACGTGGGGTCTGCGGGCGAGACCCCAGGGCCGAGCCGGAGGCAGGGTACGGTGGGTCAGCAGGGAGGAGGGGGCGAGAGTTTGTGCACAGGGCTGCCGTGGGAAGGGGCGAGTGGACACGAGTGCGTTTCTCCTCCCATCCCTTGCCACTGCACCCGCTGGAGTTGGCAGGGAGGGAGTGGGATCAACGTTGTCCCTCCACAGGGTGGGAGCCTGTTGGGGTTTTTTTTTCTCACCGTCTCCTCCTCCTGCCCGCAGACAAAGCCACAAACCCCCTGAACAAGGACCTGGACTGGGATGGTATCAATGCATTCTGTGAGCAGCTCAACAAGGAGCTGGAGGGGTAAGTGCTTTGTCCTTTCCCCAGGCTTCTCCAGGTCACAGGCCTGGTGATGGTTTCCCACCCAGTAAAATCCAATGGAGTTGTCCCAAGAGCTGAATAGGCATGAAGGCCCTCAAGGTGGGGGTAGGTGGGGGGTCCTGGTCCACTAATGGAAGGTTCCCTCAGGGTTTTAAGGTGTCTTGGTGCTTTATCAGCATCTTCAGCTTGCAACATGCTTTTCAACTCTGGATTCCCAGACAGAAATACAGGTACCAGGCTTTTTGTCAATAACCGGCGAGCTTTTCTTTTCCCCTCACTCCTTCCAGTCCTCCACTTGCCACCCGACTTCTTGCCCACAAGATCCAGTCTCCACAGGAATGGGAAGCTATCCAGGCCCTCACGGTAAGGGCATCTGCAGGCTGGTAGAACTAGATGGAGGGGCAGGGCATGGAGATGCTCCAGCTTGACTGGAGAAGCATGGGAAGCTTTGAATTCCCTCTGAGAAAGCCCTGGAGCACCTGGGCCCTTGGGTGGGAGAGAGACTGAAGGTGGTTCCACAAGTCAGGAGAGGTTACTTGGAAAGGTTTTGTTCCTAGAAGGCTCATAGCCTGTTGAAACTGAATAGGAAGCTTTTTGGCTTTTGTTGTGGTGGCCTTGGCAGTGCTAGGTGTAATGATCTTGATGATATTTTCCAACTAAAGGATTCTGCGATTCTTAATCGTGTTGTGGATCCACACTTGGAAACCCTGGTGTTTGTGACCTTTCTAAGGGTATCCCTTTGTACAGGCTGTTAAGCCATCTCTGCAAAAACTGGCCCCAAAGACGAGAATCTTGCTCCCCTGTGGGAAGGTGCTTGACCAGCTGGGAGGGAAAAGGGCGTGTTCCTCTGTGCTGCTGTGATAGTAGCCACAGGCTCTGTACCTGGTGAGGGGGGAGTGGGAGGGAGCTGGCTCCTGATCCTGCTGCTGGCCCCACGCTGGGACTCACCTGGCCCCTCTCCCCAGGTGCTGGAGGCCTGCATGAAGAGCTGTGGCAAACGCTTCCACGACGAGGTGGGCAAGTTCCGCTTCCTCAATGAGCTCATCAAGGTGGTGTCCCCTAAGGTGGGTCTCAGGGCATCGTGCTGGAAGGGACTGGTGCCTGGTGGCAGGAGGGCTTTGGGAAAAAGCGGTGGCTGAGCAGAAAGGTCGGACACCCACTGGGATGGGGGGAAACAGGACAGTGTTAGTAGAAGATCTAGTCCTTGTTTCCTGGTGAGTTTTCCGGTGGGAAGGTGAGTTTTCACCCCTCTGTTCCAGGCTGATTATTTTTGTAGGAAGCTGAGGGCCGGCTGGACATGGTTCAGCCAGCACTTGTGAGACTGCTGAGCTCACATGCATGCCTGGAGTCACCTTCCCTGCATCCCTCTTGGGCTCTGTCTGTGCTGCATGTGCTCAGGAACCTCCCCCAGCTTTGACATGACCTTGTCTCTCTGGGGTGTCCCAACCTGATTGAGACACTCTTGGAGGGCAAGCCCAGGCTTGGTCAGTGGTGTTCTGGTGAGTCCATCTCAAGGACCAAGTCATTACCTGCTCCTCTGCTGATGCTGCTGTTCCTGCAGCAGAACAAGCTGTGCGGGCTCCTCTGTTCAGTCAAGGCAGTGAACACCGGCATGTGTAGAGTTAAGGGAACACAGGCTAAATATGACTAAGGAAGACCTTTGTCTGCCAGTCACAGCGTGTGATCTGTGATGATGAATAGCCAGGGACAGTGACAGCAGCATCCTAAAGTCCTCTTGCTTGGCACCCTAGAGTATGTCCTCTGCCTTAAGCCACTTGCCTCTGGTGCATGTGCACTGCACTACCAGCAGTGCTCCCAGCAGACCCATGTGAGAAGGCTGAAATATGATTGCATGGCACCTGCTGGGTGCTGGTCATCTGGGGCTCACCTTGCTCGGGGCCCTGCCTCAGAGACCATTACCCACATCCCTCTCCCAGCCCAGCTGTGCCCTCATTCCTAAAGGGCTGCCTTGCTGAGCAGCTTCTTTTTGCAGGACCCTTGCCTTCACAAGGTGACGGGAGACCTGCCTGAGCCATCCCACCTGTCCCTGTGTGTCGCTGAGGAGCTGCTGCTGCAGCATTTCTCACACCTCTTGTTTTTCCTGTGGTGGAAACCAGGCACAGCATAGGATATGTTGCAAGGCCCTCGTGAGCTTTCCTGCTTGCTTCCTCTTTCCCCCTTGTGCCATTGGGAACCGTCTCACTTCTCCTGGGAGGGCGAGGAGAGGAATAGGCCAGGCTTGCAGCGGCTCAGGTCAGCTTCAAGCCACTTGTTTTCTCTTCCTCTAGTACCTTGGCAGCCGGACATCAGAAAAAGTGAAGTCAAAGATCCTGGAGCTGATGTACAGCTGGACATTAGGGCTGCCTCATGAAGTGAAGATCTCGGAAGCCTACCAGATGCTGAAAAAACAAGGTGAGAGGCAGTGGTCTGGAAGGGGAAGGTGGACAGATGTTTTGCTCTCCCTCATTTTTTGTCTGAGCAGAATCCGAAACAAGCTCTCCCTTCCCTCTGCCCAGTCTGACTCAGCACCAGGGTCAGGAGAAGGAGCAGGTGCCTTGGGGCTCCTGGCTGAGCAGAGGGAGTTGCTAGTGATGAGTTGCTGGGTTGGAGGGCACATCTACTTGCTCACATGGGAGATGGGGCACTGGAAAGGTCTGGGGCTGAAGGGCTGTGAGTGCTTTGGCAGTATGTGCTGGAGTTTTCTAAGAGAGGGTATTTATGGGGAATGGAAACACAGTCCGGGATCTTGGGTAGCAGGATAAGCCACACATCCTCAGTGCCATCTGGATTTGGTGGGCCATTGGGGAAAAAAGGCCTGGGTGGCAGTGCCATCCCTGAGTGGGTGGGTCCTCCTGATCTCTCCTTTGGTTTCTACTGCAGGCATTGTGAAGTGTGACCCAAAACTTCCCGATGATGCTCCTTTTCCACCGCCTCCTCCTCGACCCAAGAACATCATCTTTGATGATGAAGAAAAATCCAAGGTAAGGGCTCTGTGCAAGGAGAGGGACAGTCGACATCATCTTCCTGCTCCAGTGTCTTACATTCCCCTGATGTGGAGATTCAGAGAGTCAAGGTCCCTGCTCCACATGCTGTCCTTCATAAAATGCATCATAGGAATGCTGAGGGCCTGTTCCAAAATCGTGACAAAGGAAACATCCAGAGGTGTGGGGCATGTGGGTCTGTTTGACCTTTGGAACGCTTAGCTGCAGGATGGTGCAAAGAATGAGGCGCTGCCATAGGCCAAGCAGGTTCTGGGAGGTTTGCTGCTGTCAGCTCTCTGGACTTCTGAGCTGTGTGGCCATGAGGTTTAAATCCCAGCCCCAGATGCTGCTGTTGTTATCTCTTCCCCACCCCCGACACTACAATCTGCTTATTGCCCAACCACTTAGAGCCACCTGGACCCATCCTGTGTTGTCTTTCCATCAGAATTGTGTCACCACTCAGGCAAACCTCTGCGTTATCAGTGCTGATAACATTTCAGCAAGTATTGGGCTCTTCTGGGTCTAGTTCTGCAGCAGGAGTGTGATGCCAGTTTGCTGCAAGGGATGTAGTTTGCCTCCATGGGTCAGAGTGTGCAAATGAGGATTTGTAGGTGGGCAGTGGGAATGTTCACTGACTATGGACAGGGAGAGAAGGTAGAAGCTCTCCCTCTTCATCAGCTGCACCCACAGAGATGTGAAGGTGTCCGAGTAGGAGTCCATTACAGTGCCATGACAATTCTTGCATAAACCAGGCTTTCTTCCTGTCTCAGTGCTGCTGCACTCCAGTCTCTCCATGGTGGGTAATGGGCAGGCAGGAGCAAGTTTTGAATGCAGGGGATCTTCAGGGAAAGACCTAGCTTGCATAACCAGAACCACAATAGGAAAAGGAAGGCCAGTTGTACTTCTCTCCCTGGTGTCTGATAACCCACAGGCTCTTGTGGCTGGGCTTTCTAAACGGTTGGAATTGTTCACTGCCTCTGCCACATACAGGTTTGGGACGGAGGGAACTCTTGGCTGTAGTGTTGCAAGAGTGACCCTGGCTGCCATTCCTCAGCTTGGGCTCAGAAGTACCTTCTCTTTTGCAGACGCTGGCTCGCCTCCTGAAAAGTTCCCATCCTGAGGATCTCCGGGCTGCCAACAAGCTCATCAAGGAGATGGTTCAGGAGGTGTGGCTGGGGAAGAGGGGAGCTGGGGGGTCATGGTCTGGGTGGCGATGGTTGGCACCAAAGGAGGACTGTCTCTGTGACCTCATGCAGACATAGGGAGCTTCTGCCCAAAATTTGGCTACAGCAGCGGCTAAAGAGTCCTTGTGCGAGTTCTGCCATCCCCTGGCTACTTGGAGGAGTGGCTCTGGGTGCATTTTGTGGCCCAAGCCCTGCTGCAGTACTAGATCTACAGCAATTCCATCCCTGTCTGGCATGTTCCTGCCCAGAGATGACCTGGAGTTTTCCACTGGAGTGGGAGCTGTTTGGAGGGCAGTGTAGCTGTGCTTTAGTCCAGGCTGGTTGGCTGGCCCAGCCTTCCTCCTCTCCAAGTTAGGACATCCTTCCCCATGTGCTTCCCCTCCAGGACCAGAAGCGCATGGAGAAGATCTCCAAGAGGGTGAATGCCATTGAGGAGGTGAACAACAATGTGAAGCTGCTGACAGAGATGGTGACAAACTACAGCAAGGGGGAGACAACAGAAAGCAATGAGGACCTAATGAAGGTGAGGAAAGGTGATCCCAGAATCCTCCCTGGGCTTAGCAGAGATAGGTGACCTTTATCCCCCTCATCCTCCTGCCTGTTTTGCACACCCAGCTGATGCTCACCTCATCACTCTTTCTCTGCTCCCCCAGGAGCTGTATCAGCGCTGTGAGCGCATGAGGCCCATGCTTTTCCGGCTTGCCAGTGACACAGAAGACAATGATGAAGCTCTAGGTAAACATATCCGACCTTTCTCATTCCTGCTGAGACTGCCCTGGAGGTCTCAGTGTACCCTGGTGCAGTCTGCAGCAACAGTGGTGAAAATGCTCTCTGCAGTGCTTTTGTTTGCAGCAACATGGGCCTTGCTTTGAAGAAATAGACAGACTTGGGGTCTCTCCTCACTATTTTCACTCTTCCTTTCAGCGGAGATTCTGCAAGCCAATGACAATCTGACCCAGGTGATCAATCTCTACAAGCAGCTTGTACGGGGAGAAGAGATCAATGGGGAGACGGTGGCCGGTCCCCTTCGAGGTGAGGAGACTTGAGGAATGGGGACAGGAGGGTCAAGCAGAGGACCCTATTGCTGGTTTCCTGCAGTGTAAGAGAAGACTGAGAGAAGTGGAAAGGGGAAACCTGCAGGAGCTTAGAGTGGAGCTGGTGAGATAAGGAAATGGCTTCTGGGTGTGACTGGTGCATGAAGAAAGGGAACTGGAAGGGAGAGCAGAGGGATGTGAGGAAGGTTGGCAACCAGCACACTGCATAACACTGGATAACGTTTCTGACTCTCAGCTTCTTTTTTTTTTTGCAGGCAGCACCTCGGCGCTTCTAGATCTGTCTGGCCTGGAGCTTCCAGCAACATGCCCTTCCTACCCAGCCGTGCCCACCCTTTCAGGTGGCTCAGCAGTCCCCGTGCCTGACCAAGCTGGCTCTGTCTCCTTGCTGGATGATGAACTCATGTCTTTAGGTGAGAAACCCAGAGCAAAAGCTCTTAATTCTTTGACTCTGGATAGTCTGCATGGATGGTTCTTCTTCGGCAGGAACATGAATAAGAGAGAGCTCTGGTAGAAGTGAATAATAAAGACAAAGAGGTGTCCTTCATTTAGTGTGAGGGAGAGGGAGGGAAAGACCCTGCTATGATTCTGAACTTCAGTCTCATGGTGTTTTCCTGGCTAGTCAGAGAGACCCTCTAGGGATGTGGCCACTGATTTGCTTTGGGAAAACTGACCTGGCAGGTAAATCAAGAGTGATGTAATGGCCATCCCCAGATGGGATCACAAGGGTGGGTCACCCCCAGCTCCTCATGTTTACTGGTTGCTGTTGAAGTCGTGAGCTAACAACAGTTGCATGGAACTTCCAGAACTGTTCACAGGAAGTCATGTGAGGTGCTAATCCTAGAAGGCTCTAGAGTCCTGCTTTGCACAACAAAGTGTCTGTTTCCTAAGACAAGTGCTTTTGAGTACAACAGCATCAAGCAGACAATATGGTCAGTCAGATTGGTCAGCTCAGTAGTATTCATTTTTCTGCCAATTGCAGTGAGAACTAAACTATAAATGAGGATATCTGGACAGAAAAAGCCATTATCACCCTCCTGGCTCTCCCCCATGCAAGGATCGGGGCCAGAGATGGAAACCACATTGGCAGTTCTGCCCTTCTGCTTCTATGTCTTACTCAGGCCACATTTAATGCTCTTACTGCTTCATATTTGCTTTTACTCGTGGCAGGCCTGAATGACCCAGCACCACATCCTGTCCAGGCTGGTGACAGCAGTGGCTGGAACAGCTTCCAGGTAATGCACTGGAAGCTGGGGCAGAGGGTGGGGAGGGTGGTAAAAGCAACAAATATAAGTAGGGGAACATGCCACATCTGATGGTTGGTGCTGATAAGCAACCCTGCTTGGGGGCTCTGCTGTGCACTCTTTTCACAGTCATCAGACGGCAATGAGCTCAGTATCACCCCTATCACTGCAACACCACCAGTCAAAGCAGATGCTGGTGCATCCTCCCCCAAACCGTCTCCTAGCAGCAGTGGCCTGGATGACCTGGACCTCCTGGGCAAGACACTGCTGCAGCAGTCTTTGCCTCCAGAATCTCAACAAGTGCGATGGTAAGCACTTGGTAGTGCAGTCTCGCATCTCTCCCCATTGTTTCCATTTCTGGGTGGACAGCACTTCAGTGCCCTGTTCGTCCCCCCCTACAGGGAGAAGCATCAGCCACCCCCTCGGCTCACCCTGAGGGATCTGCAGAACAGGAGCAGCTCTGGCACCACAACCCACAATCCCAGTGCTCCGCCTGTGCTCCAGAGTGTTTCCCCTAACCCCACAGTGCCCCTGACCTCAGAGCTGCCTGCCCCTGCTACACTTCCAAAAGCTGCCAGCACACCAGCAGGAAGTACGGCAGTCCCACCACGGGCTCCTGCCACTGCGCTGCCCCAGGAGATCTCGCTGGCCAACATCACTGTGCCTCTGGAGTCAATCAAACCCAGTGAGTTGGGGAAAAAGAGGGGGGCAGGTGTGTGGGGATTAAACCCTGCACATGTGGAAGGGAAGAATGCGAAAAAGCTTCTCACTTGTTGGATTTTGTGGAGGCTGAAGAGGAATGGTGTCTCTGTCACTTATATGGAGTTAGGGTGATGGGGAAGGGTGCTGTCAGGCCAATTCCCTCCTGGCTGACTGCTGCCTGTCCCTGTCTTTCCCACAGGCAGCATCCTCCCTGTGACAGTGTATGATCAGCACGGCTTCCGTGTCCTCTTCCACTTTGCTAAGGATGCCCTGCCTGAGAGGCCCGATGTGCTTGTGGTGGTGATTTCTATGCTTAGCACGGCCCCACAGCCCATCCGCAATATTGTCTTTCAGTCTGCCGTCCCCAAGGTAAGAGCTGCTAGGGATGAGGTCCCCAAACCGGGCCAAAGCATGATTCTACTTCTGCAGGAAAGGCAGGGTGGGTGGAGAGAGCGTTGTGGGCATGGGAGCAAGTTCTAATGCCTTCAGATTAGCACAATGTTTTTCTCTTTGACTAAAAGCAGAAGCTTCCCAAGTACAGGAGCAGGGCTTCTGGCTGCCAAATCACTCTCAGGAACGTGGTCACTTTCTCCTCTCTTCTCTCACTCTCTCCCTAGATAATGAAAGTGAAGCTACAGCCTCCCTCAGGCACGGAGCTGCCGGCATTCAATCCCATCGTCCACCCCAGTGCCATCACCCAAGTCCTGCTGCTTGCTAACCCACAGAAGGTAACAGCATCATCCCTGTGGCATGAGCAGAGGCTGGTCTTGGTGCTTAGGCAAAGCCTCGCTACCCTGTCCCTGTTCCCTCTACTCAGCAGCATCTGAGACATGAATGGTTTGTGCCTCATGCCTTTCTTCCCCTGCTTCTGACTGCGTATCCTTTTTCTCCCATCTCCAGGAAAAAGTGAGGCTACGGTACAAACTGACCTTCACTATGGGAGAGCAAACCTACAATGAAATTGGGGATGTGGACCAGTTTCCCCCACCAGAATCCTGGGGAAACCTCTAGGGCCACATGTTGCAGGCACTACACTGCAGATTCCTTAGGAAGCCAACCCTGAGGGGCTGGAGCAGCCTGAGGAAATGGGAGGGCGGGCAGGGGCTGGTGCTCACGCTCTATTCTCCAGATGGCCGGGCAAGGGCCAGAGGGAGCGTGCCTCAAGGAGGAGAGCAGAGATGCCAGGAGGTGTACATCCCACACGACTAGAAGTGGAGTGGAAAGCTTCATGTGTGTGAACAGTTGCCTTCCCTGCTCTTCTGAAGATGACACTCCCTCCCCAGTCTGTCCAGCTTCTCTTCTAACCCTGCTTTCCCGCTTTAGGTGCATAGGGGAACAAGGACAGGGAGCTTTAACAACCTCAGCCCAGGGCAAGGCCTAGCAAAGGAAGATCCTTTTCCTTGTGTGTCCCCTCCGCACTTCTCAGCCCTTCAGCTACTTCGTGCTCTATGGTGCTCTCTCTTGTCCCCCTTGCCCCCTCTTTGGAGCTGGGCCCCAGTGATTCCATCTGGTGGGATCACACTGGAGCTGATGTGGAACAAGGCTGAGCAGAGCCTAGGTATCTTTCAGCACCAGAGAGCAGACAGCTGCCCTTGCTTTGGGGGGGGTCAGGGGGAGTGATCATCACATATCTCTGTCCTAGCTGCTTACAGAGCTGTTGGTGGGAGGTGAGCCCCAGTGTGGGCCCTCAGGGGCTGGGAAGGCACAGAGCAAGCCCTTCCCAGTGCCTTCAGCTGGTGTTCTGAACCCCTGCAGCAGGGAAGCCTACACCATTCCCACAGGCTTTATCTATCATAGCAGGCTTTGGGATCGGTGGCCCGAGAGGGGCACGCTGTGCGGGTTGAGTCTCCCTGCAACCTCCTGCCAGATGGGGAGTGGAAGCAGCACTTAGACTTCCCTTCCCCCGCTGGGCCAGAGAGCTTGGTGGGGCAGGGGGTTTTCTCAGCTCTTCAGTGTCCTCTGGTGGAGGGGTGGGTGATGGGCTGGGAGTCGGGGGGAGATGGGAGCCCAGCCCATCACCACCAAGCTCTGCAGTGGGGCGTGGGGGGGTTCAGCTGTGCCTTGCGCAGCTTTGCTGCAGCTGAGGGCAGGCCCAGCTCCCTGTGGCAGGGAGGGGGCTCGCCCCAGCCGCCTGATCACTGTGACACAAGAGCTGGGATCTGCAGGCACGGAGGAGACTGAGGGTGGCACATCCCAAGCAATCCCCAAGCCCATGGGACTTAGGACCGTGGGAGCTGCTTCCCAGCCCTAAGCTGGTTTGGAGAGGGCCTGATCACAAAAGCAGAGGCAAGCTGTGCTCTGCATTGGCTTGCCAGAGGTAGAAGGAGGCATGTGTGTGAGATGGAGACAAGCAGGGTGCCTTGCACGTATGGTTCGGGGCAGTGAGGGTGAGGTGTCTCAGAGCTGGGCACAGCGAGCAGTAAAGGAGAGGGGGAAGCAAGGTCTTTATGCTGGGATTCTGCTGTGTCTTACTTCCCGTTCTGGTCTCTTCAGGGTTTTGTATGGGTTTTTTCTTTGCAGATCTTGTTTGGTTCTTGAATAGACTTGTATATATTTTCAGTGCAAAATTCTGTAAATGGAAGAAAACAAACAAGCATATAAAATGAGACGCCCGGCGCGAAGAATCTGCTGTATTTATGGGAAATAAAGAGTTCTTTCCTGATCCTGCTGCTCTGCCTTTTGACACAAGGAATGCATTTTCCCCCTCACTTTCCCTGACCCCTGAGGAGATTCTCTGCACCCTGCCCAGCTCAAATCCTGCCCCTGCAGTCCTGTGCTTCATCCCTCAGTCACTCAGGGCCTTGCCACAATGATTTCCCTGCTCCCATGAGCAGGGAGCAGGAATGGTGGAATTCCCCCAGCAGTTCTCAATTCCTCTTTTGAGAGCAGTCACTTCCAGGCTGTGAACGCGGTGCTGCCCACTTCCCTCCTGCCCCCTGGAGAGGCAGTGGGCAGGTGTCTCTGCTTGACAGCCCATAGGAAGCAGGGCTTGAGCTTGCTCCCGTGCCCCACGTAAGTGCAGCTTCACCACTGCTGGCAGCAGCACTTGGAAGCAGCTCCATGAGGCAGTTTTATTTCAGGGGTACAAAGGAGGATCTCTGGCAAGCAGCAGCCCAGGGCTGGAAGAAGCTCTGATATTGCATATAAGGAATGGCCTAGCCACTACTTGATGCAGCCAGTGAGGGTTTTGGGGGGCCTTTGCTGCATGTTTGCAGAGGTGCTTGAAGTGTGACTGCCTGTTAGGGGCACCCCCAGGGCTTAATGCTGGGGGATCAGATGTGCTCTGCCACCGGTTTAGAACAGCCTGGTGGTTTGGGCAGGGAGGAAGTGGTGCTCTGTTAGCCCATAACCACTTGAAAACAGCTGCCAGCACCACTTTGGTATACAATAACTGGAGACTTGACCCTTGCCAAGGAGCACAGCCCAGCAGACCCCAAATTTTTGCTCCACAGGCTTCAGAGCACAGAAGGAGCAGCCCTTCCGCCTCGTTTTCCTTTGCTGCTTTCCCCTTCTGTCCACAACCTGACCGCTTCTCATTTGGGCTTGGTTTACTGCTTCCTTTGCCAGTCATGTAACGCAGCCAACAGCAACCTCTGCTCTCTCTTAGTGCAGGTGGAAAGTACTAGCTGCAGGTAGCCGAAAATAAGGGGCGATTGTCATCTCAGAGAGTCAGGACCAAAGGTCGTGGTGGTGTGAAGTAGATGTTTTTCTACAAAAAAACAAACAAAAAAAAAAAAAAAAAAAAAAAAAAAAAAAAAAAAAAAAGGAGGTGAGCTGTGGTGCAGCTCTGCAGAGAGCAGGCAACACCCGAGGCTGAGAACCGGGAGTTTGCGGTCCCCGTGCATCGGCGGGTGCTGCGGCCCCTGCTCGGAGGAACTCTGCTAGCGGAGGGGAGCGGGGGAGGGACCTCCCCAGTGCACAAGGCAACAGCCGCTGGCCGCAGCTTTGTGGCGGTTCCGGGGAGCCTCAGCGACGGCAGGGAGGGAAAGGGTGAGGGCTGCAGGGCGGTTTGCAGGGTGGCTTTGCTGCTTTTGTCACAACAAGGGGCGATGTCGCAGGGGAAAAGGATGGAGCTGTGCCCGTGAGCGTAGAGAGGTGCCTGAGGAGTGTTGGCAGAGCTGGGTGACAGGTAGGGTAGGGTGTACATCAGGCGCCCTGTATGAACTGCACAGCCAGCTGGCACCGGCACGGGCTGCCCCGCGGCGCAGCTGCTGGTGGGCAAGGGAACCAAGGGGAACCACCCCAGCTGAGACACAGAGCAAGAAAGAGCGTGGGCCCTCCACTCGGGCTCGGCAGCGGCATGTACTTGTCCTGCCTTGTTCTGTGTATGCTGTAATAAAATTTCCCCTTTAAGGCTGGGCTGAAGTTATTTTTACTTGTGGGGTGGTGACAGGAACACAGAACGGAGCAGGAGCCCTGAACTGTTCTTACCTGATCTGCGGCGGAGGGGTGGACAGAGGAGGAAGGAAGCTCAGAAAAGGAGAGGGAGCACGAGAAGGGAGTTCAAGGGAGGGAAAAGGAAAGCAGGCAGGGCATCCCAGGGAGGGACTAGGGAGGGGACCAGCTGGGGAAAGTGAAAAAGAGGGAACAAGGGAAGGAGGAAGAGGAGTAAAGAAGGAGAGGTCCTCCAGGAAAAGCAAAGAGCAAAGTGGCTCTGGGGAGAAGAGGGGAAGAAGGGCTCCAGGCATCCAATGCCAAGCATTACCAAGGGGTGCTGAGTGGGTACAGCCAAGCAGAGCAGCTCTTGTGATCTCCTCCTGACTCTCAAGATGATGAAAAGACAGTTTAATCGAATGCGGCAGCAGCTGTCCCATCCCAGCATCACCACTCGGTAAGGACTTCTCCACTACCTGTACCAGAGGGAGTGGGATGCGGGTCCTGAAGGGCTTGTGCTTGAGCTGGACTGACCTCCCTGTGCTGGTGGCCTGGGAAAAGGGGAAAGGGGGGGAAAGGCTTTAGAGCATCTTCAGCATAAGCTGAGGGGCTTTGGGAAGGCTGCATTGCTGCTGCTCAGCAGTAAACGATCCTCAAGCCCAGCTACCTCTCCCAGGGCCCACAGGTGCTGCATTCACCTGGAAACAGGGCTTTCCCAAGCTTGGCTTCCCCAGGTTGTGGGGCAGTGGGGCAATGGGGAGGGACCTGCCAGCCACATGCTCCTGGCTGTGTAATGACCAGGAGGGTGATCAGGCAGGGACCTGCCCTCCCTGCTGAGTCTGGGGTGCCCCACAGGAACCAAATGCCCTGCACAGCTCTAGCCAGCCCAGCAGTGTGAGCAGCCCAGAATGCCCTTTGAGGAGAGGACCAGGGGTCCTCAGACAGACTCATGAAGGACTTACAGCTTCATACAAAACCCTCTGTCCCTATCCTACCTCTGCCATTTCCATATTTTCCTCTTTGGCTTTCCAAAGCTCTCCCCTTGCAAAACCCAGAACTGAAATTACAGGGCTGGGCCCTCCCTGCCCAGCCCCCTCACTCCCTTTCTTACTGCCACCTCTGCAGGTTCCTAGCACTGGGTAGCTAAGTGGGACCAAGCTGTCCCCTGAACTACTGAGGTCCTTCAGCCAGCCCAGCAAATCAACCACACGGAAGCAACTCCTACATGCTGGTGGCCTCTTGCTCTTCTTGCATTTCCTGGAGGGGGGCATGATGCCCTTTCCCATCCCACTTCCCTCAAGATTTCTCATCTCCATGATAGATGCACCTCCCTTTTGCTTAATGCCACGCAGACAAGTCTCAAGCAGCTTGTGAAGTCCAAGAGCAAGCTCTTCACCCGCTTCAGAGCCTCTCTTCTGTGGACCATGACCTCACTTGATCTTGCTTGCCTTCAACCAAACCACCCACGTTTCCTGCAGCTCCACATCCTCGTCCCACATTGGCTTTGGCAGGCAGTGAAAAGAGAGAAACATGAACTGGGGAAAAAGCAGCAGCTGGTGGAAATCAAATGGGGTTCCTGGGGCATAGCAATGATAGCAGGCCGTGAAGCAAGCATTCCTTTATGGGAGGCATCGGGGAGGTTTTGGGGTCATGATGGCTGGTGGGTTTTGCATTTGGTTTTGAGAAGAACCACAGAAAGCTGGGTTTGTGTAGGCATTTATGGAGGGGCTGGTGTTGGTCTTGGACCCCAGCTTGACCACAAGGATACCCTTGCTCCAGCACCAGTGGCCCTGACTGTCTACCCTGGCCTGCAAAGATATGTGCCAGACTGCAACATCACTGCCCTGAATTCACCTTCAGGGGAGAGATGGGCAGTCAGGGTCAGTAAACATCCTGCTCCTGCTGTGGCCTCACTAAGCACTCTGACTCCAGAAAAACAGGTCACATCTGGACTTTTTGACTGAGGTGCACTGGAAACCCTGTCTGATGGAGTGTCCCTGCTCCTGCTGTTCTTGTCCTCCCAGGCTCATTCTATCCATAGCCTTTTATCTGATGGTCCAGGCTATAGCCCGTGCCTCCTCCTCCCAGGAGCCCAAAGAGAGGCGGGTAGGATGCATAAGGACCAGCCTTCCCAAGGAAGCTGGGTGGAGGTCATACCCATTTGCTGATGGTTCCTTCTCCTTCCTCTGCAGAGCCCAAGAAGCAACTGAGCTCCTGTCAGAAGATTTACTGCAGGTGAGGCGCAGGCTGGGCCGGCAGGCGTGTGTCTGCTTGTGCCTGGGCGTGGGAACCTGCCCCGCTCCTGCCTGCCATTCGCCCTGCCAGCACACCCAAGTCATGGGGCTGGGATCTGCTCGCGTGCCAGAGGGTGATTTCAGGACCATGGTGTTAAGGGACTGGCAGGCTCCTGCTACCAGAAAGGGCTTTCCCAGCTGCACAGAGAGGGATGAATCCTGACCAGGAGCTGTGCTCCCTTTTCACTGGACCAGATGCTCCAGGCTGTGGCAGGATGCTAGCAGGTGTCATGGTTTGACACTGGCCAAATGCCACGCACCCATGAAAGTTGCTCACTCACCATCCCCTGCCACAGCTGGAGAGAGGAGAGAAAAATTTAATGAAGGGTTCATGAGTTGAGATAAGGACTGGGAGAAAACACTCCAAGGGCAAAACAGGCTTGACTTAGAGGTACAAAGTGAATTTATTACTAACAAAATTAGAGGAGGATAATGAGAAGTAAAATAAGCTCTTAAAAACACCTTTTCTTCCCGCAACCCCTCCCTCCTTCCCACGGACAGCGCAGGGGACAGGGCATGGGGGTTTTGGTCAGTTCGTCACCCGAGGTTTTCTTCTGCTAGTCTGAGAGAGGAGTCCTTCCCCTGCTGTGCCATGGGGTCCCTCCCACGGGAGACAGCTCCCCGTGAACTTCTCCAGTGTGGGTCCATTCTCACAAGCAGCAGTCCTTCCAAAACTGCAGCGTGAGTCCCTCCCACGGGCACACAGTCCTCTCAAAACTGCTGCGGCGTGGGTCTCTCCCCACGGGGTGCACTGCTCCAAGGCCAGGCTGCTCCAGCCTGGAAGCAGGGCCCTCTCTCTCCACCGGGTCTCGCACTGGATCAGAGCCTCCTCCAGGCTTCCACCCACTCCGGCGTGGGCACCTCCCCCGCGGGCTCCGGGTGGATCTCTGCATTCCCCGTGGATCCCCATGGGCTGCAGGGGCACAGCTGCTTCACCATGGTCTTCACCACGGCCTGCAGAGGAATATCGGCTCTGGTGCCTGGAACTCCTGCTCCTTCTCCACTGACCTTGGTGTCGCCATGTTGTTTTCCCTCACATGTTCTCACCTCCTCCTCTTCTCTGGCTAGAAAAAAACTGTGTGTCCCCACTTTGTTTTGGTTTTCTTCTTAAATATGTTTTCACAGAGGCGTTACCACCATCTCTTAATTGGCCCAGCCTTGGCCAGTGGCATGTCCATCTTCAGAGCCATCAGGGATTGGCTCTGCCAGACATGGTGGAAGCTTGTAGTAGCTTCTCACAGAAGCCACCTCTGTGGCCCTCCCCGCTACCAAAAACCAGGCTGTGAAAAACCAACACAGTAGGCCACCCTCACCCAGAGCTGGATAGTGGGGAAATGGCCTTGAAGTGCCCATGGTTGACAAAATGGCTTCCCCAGTCCCATTTTTCTGTCCCCAGATTGAGCAGAGGATTGAGCCGGCCAAGCGAGCAGCTCACAGTGTGTCCAAGAGGCTCCAAGCCTGCCTGCAGGGACAATGTGGCTCCGAGATGGACAGGCGAGTGGTGAGTAAAATCTTCCCACCGCAGCCTGTGCTCACCCCAGCTCCATCCCTTGCTGGCAACAGGGATGTCAGGCCCCTGCTTTGCCAGCTTTGCTGAAGGGGGGCCTAAAACTATGCCTAGCCTGGGTCCCATTGCCAGCAGTGGCCTCCAGCATGTGCCTGGGATGAGCAGAGCAGGGCAACCCTCTCAACCATCACTAACTTGGGACACTCCTGAAAGAGAGACAGTGTCTTTGCTTTGAATAACCCTCCAAAGCCCTTGTTGTCTATGTCCCTTCCCAAACCCTCGTGAACTCTGGCACCCATGGTGCCCTGTGGTGAGGATTACCACATTGTGGCCAGGCACAGTGGTGTCACCACTTCTCTCCTAAATCCTTGGCTCTGTGCAGAAGAAGCTGCCCTTGATGGCTCTGTCCATGGCGATGGCTGAGAGCTTCAAGGAACTGGACACAGAGTCCAGCCTTGGGTAAGTACTGGTGGGAGGAAGTGCCAGGGTGACCCAAAAATACGCCAGATCCCGGTAGTGATGCTGTCTTGGCTCAGGGGCTCCCCTGGCTCAAACCATGTCCCCAGAGCGAACACTAGTGTTGGACTGGGAGAGGGGACAGCCAGCACCTTCAGCCTCCCATTGTGGAGTAGGGCCAGGGGCTGGCTCAGGGTGCCACGTGGGTACAGGTATAGTTGAGTATACAGGGATGTTGGATCAGAGAGGGGCATGGCTCCAGCACACAGTTATTTCATCTCTGTCCCACGCAGGAAAGCCCTGGAGATGGGTTGCTGCATACAGAGCTCGCTGGCCAGAATCATGGCTGAGTTTGAGATTGCCCTGGAGCACTATGTCCTGCAGCCACTCAACAAGCTCAGTGAGGTAGTCCTGGCTGCCCTACTGGCTCCACTCTCCAATCCCACCACTCCTTCCTGTGTCCCCAGGCCTCCTCCACTCACTCTGACCGTCTCTCCCCCAGGAGGAGCTTCCCATCATCCTGAAGCGCAAGAAGACCCTCCAGAAGTTGGTATCTGACTGGAACACCATCAAGAGCCGGTATGGGGCACACTGCAGCCTTGCAAGGGGCAGGATGTACAGAGCACAGCCCCCAGACAGGTTGGGGGAGAGAGGAGGATAATTGCCCTCGGGAGTCAATTTCCAACAGCTCTTCAGGAGCACCCACCTGGCTCCTCTCTGCAGGTGCATCTTGCTTTAGGCTGAGAGAAGGGCAGCTCTGCTAAAGGCAGCAGTGCTGCTTGGTACACTGAGACCACCTCATTCCAACTCTTGCCAGTGGTAGCCCTTGCCATGCCAGATTTCTCTGGAAGTCTGCACACCTGTTCTATCCAGCGTCCCTGGAACTAAGACCATAAATGTGCCTCTTCTCTCCCACCCCAAAGGCTGAACCAAGCTGCCAAGAGTTCCAGTAACACCACTGGAGCTGGTGCTGGCCCAGGGGCATCTTCTGCTGCCAACAAACTGGAGATCTTGAAGGAAGAAGAGGAGGAGGTGAAGAGGAAGGTGGAGCAGTGCAAGGTGAGATGGTCACTTGCTGCCCCCCATGGATCAGCTCCAGGCTTGCAGACCTGCTCCCCTCCACCAGTCTTGTCCGAGGTGACCCCACGCTGAGATGGATTGCAGCCAGCCAGCATGTCCTGCTCTCTGAAACCAAATGGGCCCCTCAAGCAGAAACAGGGAGATGGCCCAAGCCCAGGGAAGAAAAAGAGTAAAGGATTCATAGCACAAGCTGCAGAGAGGAGGCTCCAGGGCCTAAAGCAGGGAGCATATGGGGTCCCCTCAGGCTGGGAACCAGCTGAGCTAGGATCTGTCATGGGTGGCAGGGAAGTTTCACATCAACTTTCTCCACTTCTGCCCTGTTTCTCTGAAAAGCCCAGCACCTCTGGGCAGAGCTTGTGATCTCACTGGAGTTGAAGGTACAGAGACCTCTTATGCCAGGAACTTGATCATAGGGCAGGGGGCTGCCACTACCCAAACACAAGCAATGGAGGCAAGGAGAAATCCCCACTGCACTCAGAGACCCTGTCTAGACAACTCACAGAGCAGATGAAAGGGCTTCATGAAGGTGTCTCCTCTTCCTCGGGTGCGAGGGAGGGGATGGAAGATTGCTCTTTCTTGTCTCCCTTCCCAGGATGAGTATATGGCTGACCTCTACCACTTCTCCACCAAAGAGGACACCTATGCCAGCTACTTCATCAAAGTAAGTCCTCTGTCTCACTTCTCCCCAGTGTGTGAATGTCAACTGCAACATGTGAGCCCAGCCTTGCCCCCACCCACACCAAGTGCCCTGAGCAGGGCAGGGGACAGTTCAAGGCATCAGCAGATGCCCATAGCTGGCCTTGCTCCAGGCACTGCAGGTTAATGCCACCACTAGCACCAAGTGCAAACAAGCAGCTTGTACTGATGATACCCCTCTCCAGTTTGCCCTCTACCCCTCACTACAGACATAGTCCCATGGACCCCAGGTGGGTTCCCCTTGCAGCTCTCTCTTTGCCCTGTCTTTACGTGGGTCCTGGGAATGGGCTCCTATCCAAGAGGGGCTGATGCCAAACTGAATGCTGTTTGCCTGTCCCCTGTCTGACAGCTATTGGAAATCCAAGCCCAGTACCACCGGCAGTCACTGGAATCCCTGGACTCAGCTCTGGCAGAGCTGAGGGAAAGCCACAGACAGACAGGTACCCTCTGGCTCTCCATGCAGCCTGGCAAGGGCTGCAGCTGAGCCCGAGGGATACAAGTGTGGCCAGCAAAGCTGGAAAAGACTCATTTTCCCTCCCTACACCTGCTGCTGCCTCCCATGTTGGGCTGGTAGGTTGGGGACCGCATCTTGACATGGGCTGGGGATGCTGCCTGTCCTGCCTCTTCCTCTGTCTGTAGCCAGCCAAGTTAGGCTTGACACAGGATGTTACCATGGCCAAATGCCAGATGGTCCCAGTTTCCACCATCCCTCTTGACATCTTCCTTCCTCTTCCAGAGCCTTCCTTCACTACAGACACCCCAGTGGCAGGGTACTACGGTGAGTCCCTAGAGACACACCTCAAGAGCTTGGGGCGGGAGATTGCGCTTCCCATTGAAGCCTGTGTCATGATGCTGTTGGCTTCAGGCATGAAGGAGGAGGTAGGGAGTGCTCCAGACCCCCTCATCACCTTTCCCCCCACAAATGCACTCCTCCCAAACTCAAAATGTGTCCCTTCCCTCTTCGTCCCGTCCCCAGGGACTCTTCCGGCTGGCAGCGGGCGCCTCAGTGCTGAGGAAGCTGAAGAGCAGCTTGGCCAGCGGCTCCAATGCCCTGGACGAGTTTTACTCACACCCCCATGCTGTGGCTGGTGAGTGCCAGCAAGGCAGGGTGGGGGGACATGATTGGGCAGTGCCTGCCATCCTTCAGCTGACATCAGCTCCACTGCTCCCCCTCTCCTCCCAGGTGCACTGAAATCCTACCTGCGGGAGCTGCCCCAGCCTTTGATGACCTTCGAACTCTATGACGAATGGGTCAAAGTGGCCAGGTGGGTCCAGGCACTAGGTCTCAAAAAGCCCCCAGTCAACCCCCTCCATCCTTCCTGGCACTTGGAGCAGGGGTGTTGACCTCATTTGCCATCTGGGGAGATAGGAACACCATGCCTCCATGGATGCCTGTCTTCACTGCCCAGTAAAACAGGACATCTCCAGGGCTATGGCCCACATGGGGCAACCAACACTGGCCTTCTTCCTTGCCCACTGTGTCCCTCTCTGCCACAGGGAACAAGCCGAGCTCTCTGCTCCTCCTTCTCTCTTACAGCTTAAAGGACATTGATAGCCGCGTACAGAGCCTGCGAGAGACCTGCAGCCGCCTGCCTCAGGACAGCTACAACAATCTGAGGTGTTTTGTCGGAACAGGGCTTCTTCAGCCCAAAGCAATCACCAGGGGTAGCTGTTCCCTCCTCAAATCCCTGCCTATTAAACCTTTGCCCTCCTTTCACCCCACAGGTATCTGATAAAGTTTTTAGCCAAGCTGGCTGAACACCAGGACGTGAATAAAATGACCCCCAGCAACATTGCCATTGTGCTGGGCCCAAACCTGCTGTGGTCGCAGCAGAGCACAGGGTAAGCTCTGGTTTGAAGGGGTGGGAGGCAGCTCCCTAGCCCCAGCTGGGGTGCCCCAAAGGCAAATGCCATGGCAAAGGCTGATCCAGCAGCCTTCAGGCTGGTCTAAAGCACCTACACGTCTTCCATCCTCAAGTCCTGTCCCTTGTCCCCATGCTCCCCAAGTTGCATGTCCTCTCACCATGCACACATCCTCTTAGCCACTCTGCAAAGTAGTAGAGGAGGGGGCTCAGACCCAAAGCACTTGTGACATGAGTGGCTTCCAACACCACTGGCCTCCAACACCAAACCAGGGTTCCCAGGACAGGGAAAAAGGCCCATCACCCACGCTCCCATGACCTTTGGCTGGGCTGCCTTCCCTTCAGACCCTGACCCCTGCAGAATGAATACAAAAACCCATTTGGGGTTAATGCCCCCAAACCCCTTTTCTGATGTCTCCCCCACCCCTGTCTCTCAGGGACCCCATGCAACTGGACTTGGCTTCGGTCTCCTCCATCCAGGCTGTGGTGGAAGCCCTCATCCAGAATGTGGACACTCTCTTCCCTGGAGGTAGGGCCAGGGCATCACTTGGTGGGCCACAGCAGAGTGGTGATGGGGAGAGGAAGAGAAAGGAACATTTCTCCATCTCCAGGAGGACAGAAGTGGGAGGCTGCTCTGGCTCCCTGCTGTGGGGCCATTGCTCTGGGTGGCAAGTGCTTCCTCACAGAATCTCCTCCTTTCTCTTCACACAGAGGTAGATTTCAATGTGTCGGGCATGTTCACGCCGCCCACAAACAGCGGACTTTGCAAGGCTGCCCCAGTGGAAGAGCCGACCCCTGCAACTCCTCCGGCCAGCACCCCCACCCTTTTGGATGGAGAGGCGTAAGTCTGATGGGAGCTAGAGGCTCTGGCTGTCCCAGCTCTCCCATGTCCTCCCTCTATCCCACCCCACACCAGGGCCGGACCCTCACAGGTGGCTGCAAGGTGCCTTGCAGCCAGGACCGCCATGCCCAGTCAAAGCCTGACTTGCCCCGTTCTCTGTGCAGCACATCCAGGGACCCCGAGGCCAGGTCCCAGCCGGCATCCCCAGCACTGCCCGGGCCATCTCCTGAAGCTGCGGGGCCACCAGCTCCGACGATGACTGACAATACCACCCGCAAAGGTTAGGGTGCCCCAGATGCTTGGGAAACTACACCCCCCAATGCCACCTCCTGTGGTTTCGTCATCATCCTGCTCTTCCCTACACAAGTGGGCTCTGGGGATGTCTCTGTCACCAAATGAGGGGAAAGGCCTCTGGCCAGGGCAGCATGGCCATGATCCAGCCAAGATGGGACCATAGGATAGACACAGTATGTCCTCCAGTGTTGGGTTAAACACATCCAGTAAAGAGGTGTCAAAGCTCTTGGCCCTATGTGAAGGCAAGAAGGAAAAGCCCCTAAAAAAGCTGGTGTGCACTTGTGTCTTCAGTACACGAGCTGGGCAAGGGGCCGTTTGTCCATCCCCCTGTCTGCAGCCCCCCTGCCTGACCCATGGCTAGCACTGCAGCCCCCTCTGCCCTTTGGAGAGACCCCAGTGGAGAGGACCCCAGCCCAGCTCAGCTTTCTTTTCAGGCAAACGCCCAGCTCCGGCCCGACCCACAATGCCACCACCGCCTGTGACGCAGCCCCAGAGCATGGCTCCTGCCCAGGCAGCCAGCCCCAAAGCCCTGCCACGACGGATGGCGCCCAGCCGAGCCCCCTCGGTCCCACCGCCGCTCCCTCCACAGCCAGCACCCCGCCACAGCCGAGATGCCCCACCGTCCCCCAAGCCTTCCGCTGGTGAGGCTGACACAGCGGCTGCCATGGACTATATGCTGGGAACCACAGAGGAGGGGCAGCCACTGCCTGCAGGAGGAAGCCCCCTGGCCACATCGGCCCCAGAAGGACAGCCCACAGAGAACTAAACGGGGTGAGGGGCGTGGAGGAATCACAGGGCAGGGAGATGGGATCTGGCACCTCTCTGGGACCCAGCAAGCGCTGTGGAAATGCCAGGGTGGCCTGAGGGACAGCATCTCTTGGTCCTCCACCTTGTTCCCTTGGCTCACACCACCTGGCACGTTTTGCCTGCCTTCTCTCGCTCTCCCGTCTCCGCCTCCCTACACCCCCCCGTCCCTGCCGGGGCCCAGCCACCAGTGAGGGCCCAGATCCCTGCCCAGATCCCCCACTGCAGGCCCAGACACTGCCTGCAGCTTTCGGGCCAGCACGGGCAGCTTGGCCCCCTGGGGCCATTTGCGGATGCTCAGCCATGACCCCAGCCCCATTTTGCCTTAAAACCCATTGCCCCAGGAACACACAGATGGATATATAAAAATACAAATATATATATAAATAAAGATATATCTAAAAATACAGATATATATATATATAAATACAGCTATATATGTGAGTATATATATATATTTGGAGTGCATGTTCTATTAAGAGTGGCTGAGGGAGCTGGGGTTGNAAGATATATCTAAAAATACAGATATATACATATATATATACAGCTATATATGTGAGTATATATATATTTGGAGTGCATGTTCTATTAAGAGTGGCTGAGGGAGCTGGGGTTGTTTGGCCTGTAGAAAAAGAGGGTCAGGGGTGACCTGATCACTCTCTACAACTCCCTGGAAGGAGGCTGTAGCCAGGTGGGGATTGACCTCTTCTCCCCGGCAACCAGTGGCAGTGACAAGAGGACATAGTCACAAGCTGCACCAGGGGAGGTTGAGGTGGGACAGTGGGACGAATTTTTTCACAGAACATGACATTGGAATGGGCTGCCAAGGGAGGTTTTGCCCTGGAGTCACCGTTCCTGGAGGTGTTTAAGGAAAGACTGGATGTGGCACTTACTGCCATGGTCTAGTTGACCTGGTGATGTTAGGCCTTAGGTTGGACTCGATGATGTTAGAAGGCTTTTCTAGCCTAACTGGTTGTGCGGCATTTTGCCAGTATTTGAGAAGCTGGTGTCAAAAGTCGCAGGCCAGTGTGAGCAGGGCACACTTGGCAGTCTGAAGTGCTGGAGGGTGCAGCCCCCGGGGCCGCAGCGGGGAGGAAAGGAGGCGGGAGGGCGGCCGGCGCCCACGACCGCGGGAGACGCGGGGCCGGCCCGTAATGGCGACCGCACCGCCCTCA
>WEIT01027220.1:238616-261121 GCA_013389985.1 Dryoscopus gambensis
CCCTGGCACCCGCTCAGCGACGGCCAGCGCACCCCCGGTGAGCCCGCGCCCCGTCCCACGCCGCCCCGGGGGGAAGGGGCTGGTGGCAGGGGTGGCATCGGGTGGGGTTCGCTGTCCCAGGTGCGGGCGAGGCGGTTCCCTCAGCGGCAGGACGAGCAGGGATGCCCTGACACGTCCCCGCCGGCTCCCGAAGCAGTGCTGCCGGCATCCCGCTTGCCTGTCCTCTGGCGGGACCCGGGGTGCTGAGCTTCCCGCGGCTACTTCTCTTCCTCCTCCTTCCCTCCCTGCAGGGACTGGCAGCCTCACGGCCGCAGTGGAAACGGCTTCGGGCCGCAAGGCGCTGGTGGTGGGGAAGCCCAACACGTACATGTTTGATTGCATCGTGGAGCGTTTCGGTGTCGACCCGTCCCGCACCCTCATGGTGGGAGACCGTCTGGAGACAGACATCCTGTTCGGCAAGAACTGCGGCCTTGCCACCATCCTCACCCTGACAGGCGTTTCCCGCCTGGAAGAGGCGCAGGCCTACATGGCCAGCGACAGCGCCGCTGCCAAGGATCTGGTGCCCAATTACTATGTGGACAGTATTGCAGACTTGATACCAGGCCTGGATGAGTAACAGTTTGTACATGTGAGGGCAGAGGGGTCAGGCTCCCCATCCCAGATCTCCATCTGTTCCCATTTCTCTCTCACTGCCCTATTCCCTCAATTCCTGGTTTCTTCACATTCCAGCGTCCTTCTTTGGGGGCAAAATGGGTAGGGGATTGGCAGGAGGGGACAGGTTTCAAGTTGTCTCCTTTCTGCTGAGAGCTATCCATGATGGACAGAGCCCTTCTCTCCCTCATTGCCAGCTGCCAGCATCTTTGGGAGAGAGCTGGAGGCCTTGAGGCTGCAGGGGGAGGGTCAAATCAGTGTTGTCTGTTAGCCTCTCCCCCTGCAGGGGTTAGGGACTGGCTGTTTCAGTATTATTTTTCCCTTGAATAACCAGTGGCGGCCTTTTACTGCTGTCCTTCGATTTTGTAGCTCTTGACTTCTGAGCTGCATCCCTGTAGTCCTTGTGGTAACCCCCTCCTTGCCAGGGGATTGGCTGGCACTGTCGCCCACCTGGTCTCTATCGGTGGCAGGCCATGTGGAAGGAGTGCGCCAGAGCTCTGGAATCATGAATGAGAGCATCTCTGCCTCCCACAAGTGAAAGAGAGCATTGCCTCATCTCTTCTCTCCCCTATTCCTTAGAGATGTTTCCCCCACTAGCCCCCTGCCCCGACCCAGTTAATAACTGTGCCAGTGTCCATCTGAAGGACAGAAGAGACTGGTTTGAGGGTCTTTTTCCGTGCCAAACAGACAAGCTGTGACTGCGCACAGTGGGTCTGCAGTTGTACCTTGTTTTCAAGCACCCTTTCTGAAGGGGCTTGTGAAGGACAGAGGGCTCCTAGACCATGACAACACAGCACTAGTGAACTGTATGACTCTCCCTGGTTCCCCCTTCTCAGTTGGATTTTGTCATAGTACAGTGAGAGAAAAGTGCTGATGGGGGTCTGCGCTCCAGCTGCTGGTGTGCAGGTGAGATGGTGATGGTGTTGTCACTGCTGTGAGTGTGTCACAGTCCTCAAAATCATTCCTTGCTGCTTTGTCTTTCTACGTTTTTTTTTATTTTCTTGATCTAATTTATCAAACTTATTTATTGTTCAAATATTGTATTATTTGTATAAATTATGCTGACTGGTTGCACCAAGGGGACAGAAGGCAGTGCCTTTGGGCATCCCTTGCTGTCCATGTCCCATGTTGATGTTCTTACACTCACTGTGTGTCTGTATATAATAAAGTGTGAGCATAGGCTGGAAATGACCTCCTTTTTTCACTCATGGTCCCATCAAGATGAAACTGCCCTAGGTATCTTTAAACCCTCGAAGGGGAGGACATGGCAGGACCTTTCTTCACTCAAGGGGGTGCTGCTGGGTAGACAAGACAAGTGGATAGTCTGGTGGATAGTGTCTTTGAGCTGCTGTTTGCTGCTGCACCACTGGTGCCTCAGAACCAGGGTGGAGGGTGGAGGTGGCCGGCGGGGCTGTGGCGTAGGACACGGGGTCCAGCCAGGTCACTCGGAGCAGTGAGCGATGCAGTCCCTGCCAGCTGCTTTTGTGTTTCACAGCATGGGGGATGCATTGCTGGGGAACGGCGACTTCTTGTGCTGCACCTGAAGGCTGCCCTCTGCAAGCCAGGTGGATCCCAGTGATCTGTGTGGCCCTGCTAGGGTAGGGGTGAGGAGCCATCTCTGCCATGTGCATAGAGCTTGCAGAGGGCTGAGAACTGCCCAGGCGAGGTTTTGCTGTGACCCTTCTTGACTACGCTAAGCTTTAAGTGACAGGGAGGTGGCTGTCACCGTACCCCTGGGGTGACCTTCACCAGACTATAACTTGCCATGTCCTGGGTTTGTCTGTAGTCCCAGCCTGCAGGGAGAAAATGGATTGGGTAAGAAAAGTTGGAAAAGACTCAAATGTACTTTGCCTCCGTTCCTCATACAGGAGCAAGTGCCCCCCTTTGTCTGTCAGACCCCTTTAACTGCTGTTGATGGCCACCAAGCATCACTTCTCCCGCTTGAGAGACCAGCATTTAACGTTCAGTAATTATGCTCTGTGTAAGGTAGTGCGGTGTCAGCTCATGTGGGAGAACTGGATGCATCTTATTGTCCCTAGGATAGTTCCGGGTGCTGAGTGCCTTTTCCTTCTTTGTTTATTCTGTCCAAAATAACTAGGAAACAGCCTTCCAAAATAAAAGAAGATCCAAAAAGCTTTCTGAAGACTGCCTGTCATCTTAATCAGTCCCCTTTGTATATGCCCGTTTGTCTCTTTTGTCTGTCCCATCTCCAGTTAGGCTGCCAGAGGACTGGTACTCCCTTAATGAGCCCTTGACCAACATTCGCATCATCAAGCAGAGCAAGATTGAGACCTGATGTGTCTGCTAACTTGGGTTGCCAATCTACAGATAACCAGACCCTGGTTTATTTTTCAGGGCTCTCAGTTCTCGTATCAGGCTGAAATATGAAGCGCTGTTGTTGTGACTTGGGGGCACAGCTGGGAATGCTCAGTATGGCTGCAAGTTTCCCAGGCTGAGTTGGTTACATGTGGGTGTGCAGAGGAGACGGTGTGCAGTGAGAACATCCCCAGGACATGTCCCCTTTTTTCTAGGGTGCTTTGAGGGTGAACACTTGTCTGCTCTGTTCCTTCTGGTTCTCCCAGACAGCAGATGGGATGCTGGAGGCTGTGGTCTCCCAGGCTGGCACACTGGAAACAGAGGAAATCCGGTAGCTGGTCAGAGTGTTCCAGCCTGCATTTGGGCCCTCTCCAAAGATACTTTGGAGTTTGTCCTTTGGATTCCAAATGGTGAGTCTGAAGAATAGGGCTTTTTCCATGTGACTGCAGCTGAAAACAGCTCAGCACAGGTGATGGCTGATCCCCATCTCTTGTGACCATGTAGCTTCTTTTCATGTGGTGCATCTCTCCATGAGGGTTTTGGTATGAAGCAGAGGTGGACTTGGGGCAGAAGGGGAAAAGGTTTACCTGTCCTTCCCTTGGCTCATCATGTAGGTGAGGGCACCAGGCAGGGGTGCCTTCTGTCCTCTAAATGTCAGTGCAGCTGCTCCTGCTTTGAACGGGGATGGAGTAGCACTGTAGGGGTCCATCAGGTCTACCAGGCTTTGGTTTTGTGCGGCTTCCCCCTGCTACTATCACTCCTGCATGTAATGAATGTGTGTGTGAGCAGATCTTGTTAGGAAGCTAGACTAGGAGTACCCCTGGAGGTGATGTGTTCTCTATTCAAGCCTGTCAGACATCCATTCAGCCGCTGGCATGAAGGGGTCTGTGATCCTCATGGAGTTCAGGCCTTGTTTCCCTCTGGGATAGGTCTGGTAGGGCTGCAGATAACATCTGCACTTGAAACTGAAAAAAGCAATGGTTCTTGCCTAAGTCAGCTGATTTCTTCTTGTCTAACGCAGCTTTTCTTCTTGGATTGAGTGTTTAGGGAAGCAGTGCAGTTGCCAGGGAGGACAGGGCTGTGAAGTGTAGAGCTGTGGCAGCACACAGGAGGGTGGAGCAGATGGGAAGCCCCACTTGGTGTAGTGTCGGAAAAGGTATTTATTTTCTCATCCTCAGAAAACTGCTTTGCCCTTTCCTGCCGTGCGACCGAGACAACACCCAGACAGGTGGCAGTCGTTCCATTACACCAGAAAACTCCTATCCTTCATCCACAAGTGCAGTTACTGTGGCAACCGCTGGCTGCATGATGTCAGCTGCAACCTGCTGAGCACTGCCTGCTCTGGGCAAGGCTTCAGTCCCTTAGTCACCTTTGTGCCCCTTTCCTGGACTGTCTCCAGTATGTCTCTGACTCTCTTGTACTAGGGAGCCCAGCACTGGACCCCAGGTTCTTTTCTGTCATGCTGCTTTCCAGCTGGGTGGTCCCCAATATTTACTGGTCCCTGGGGTTATTCTTTTCCAGGTGCAGGACTTTGCATTTCTCCTCATTGAACTTCTTGAGGTTCCTGCCAGCCCATTTCTCCAGCCTGTCAAGGTCCCTCTGGATGGGACCACAACCCTCTGGTGTGTCAGCTGCTCCTCCCAGTTTTGTGTCACCAGCAAACTTGCTGAGGGTACACTCTGCCTCATCTTACAGTTTGTTAATGAAGATGCTAAACAGAATCAGACCCAGTACCGACCCCTGGGGGACACCCTAATTGGTAGCCTCCAGCTGGACTTTATGCCACCAGTCAGCATTCCTTGGGCCCAGCTGTTCACACAGTTTCCAGTCCACTTCACCGTTTCCTCAGCCAGCCCATACTTCCATTATCTTCTCTAGGGGAATTTTGTGGGATACAATGCCAAAGGTCTTACTGAAGTCAGGGAATATGTCCACTGCTTTCCTCTCATCAACCAAGCCAGCCATTTCATTATGGAAGATTGTCAAGTTGGTCAAGTGACTGACACTTCAGGAAGACAACAGATGGCCCCAAAGATATTAATCGGTGAGTAGATGCCTTTAACGTGAGGAACAAGAGATCATCCTGGCTGGGAAGTTGTTAATATTCAGCCACATGACATGGTAATAGAACTGGGAGAATTTGGAAGGTGTTGAGACTGGCAGGACAGAGGAGGGGTTTTTTGCATGGGAAAGTGCCTCTAGAGCCAAGAAAGGATCATGATCCTAGGAACTTGCTCGATACTTGCCCAACCTGATGTGAGAGCACCTCTCTGCCAAGGCAGGCAGCTCTGGCGCCACCCTGTCCCACAGCAGCTGGAGCAGGGAGGAGGAGGAGGAGGAGGAGGCGGAGAAGACGAGGAGCAGCAGCTTGTTACTGCCTGCCGCGGTGAACCAGCCAGCATTTACTCTTCCTCCAGCAGCAGTGTGGGTAGAAGTCCCTCTTCTGCAGCACAGCTTCCCTCTCCTCACTCTTTACTCAAGGCATTGTCCCCTCCACACCATAACGTGGGTTTTCAGATTCCCCTTTGCCATCTCTCTATCATTATCCATTTTTTTTTTCCTTTCTTACTCCTGCTTCATTTGCTCTATGGACTCTGACCCCAGAAAACTCACCAGGCAGCCCAAGAGAATTATGTGGCTATGCACATCTAGGAACTGCTGCTGTTGTTGGACTCTGCCTGGGAATTGTGTGTGGATAATGTATTGGAAGTGCCCCTGGCAGACGAGCTGTTTCGGTGTTCCTTATGCTCCGTGGGAGGTACTGAACAGCTGAACTTGCTGAGGGCAATTAAAAACAGTTAAGGACTCCACCAGCTTTTAGAGTTATACTGCTCTTTGTAGCTTCAGTACCCCAGTGCAGCAAAGCACTGCCAGCTCTGTAAGCCTCCAGCACAGAGACAAGGGAGATATGATGCCAGAAACATTCCCAGATCACAGGGCAGCTGCCTGTGATGATCCAGGTTGTTCTGCTCTGTGATTTAGCCTGCTAGATGTGCAGCTCCAGCAACTAGCAGTTTCCAGTCTGTATAGGATATTGCTGAGCACTGAGATGCTCTCTTCATGCGCTGTGGGTGAGAGAAACCTGTCCTTTAAATGGACATGGTTGTCCATCAGGTCACTCAAAAGTCCTGTGCCAGCCTTTCTGTCCTTGCTGAACCTCCAGCCTGGCTTCCACAGAAGCTGGACAGAAAGCAGTACCTGGGTAAAATTTATGACAGGAATTGCTTCCACACTTGACCTGTTTCAAGCACATGGAAACAACTCAGATCCATGTTTCTGTTTCCTCCAGGTGCACTCCACTGTCATACTACAGCTGCCTATGTGCAGGTTAGGTAGTTTATCCCTGCAGCATAGCAGCCAGAGGAAACTGAGTCTTTGTGGGCTGTAGATTAGAGATTTCCCACCTGCTGGGACAACATGACTGTGGCCCTGGCAAGGTTCCCTTCATGAAACAGAGGTGTTCCTGACTTGGTGTCCTTCTCTGGCCTAGTGCTTGGAGGCTGTTGATTCAGCTGGGTTTGGGCAGAGCCTGAGAGTGGCACAGGGCAGTGCCAGTCCCCATTTGTGCACTTGCCAAGGTTGGGGGTGGACATGTGACGAATGACAATGTGCTGCTGTTCAGCATTCCAGTATAACTAGAGGACCACGTGCCTGCCACAGTCTTGGTTACCTGGAGACTGACACAGCTCATGAGACAGGGTGGCCATACTCCTCCAGTGGAGAGTGTAGGCTGTGTTTAGGTTGTTTCGTGATGCTCGCTGCCTTGCAATTCATCACAGGCTCATTAGCTGCCTTCCCACAGCAATTTCAGGTCTGAAAGGACCTATGTCATTGAGCAATCCCACACTGTGTTTGACCCCTGTTTGGCCATAAGCAGCTCTGAATGCCCTTGAGCCAATGTTGCTGGAAATCTGCCTGTTGGTTCCAGTTTTTGAGCTGCTTTCTTGTCAGTCATGTGTTGGGGCAGCCTGGTATTAAGGATTCTCAGAAGAGCTTCCTACAGAAGTAGTCTCCCTCTTGGTCACTTGTCACTTGCTGATGACCTAGCAGCAGCAGAACAGCCCTCCTAGAGGAGCATATCTGATCCTCAGGTCAATCCAGGGATCGGGGTGGCTGGTCATTGCAAGTAGCACATGGGACTGGTTGGCACACCCTTTAAGTCGCAGGATCTGAGGCAGACCCCATAGTACTGCTTGCTGATGTAATTCAAATCTCTGAATTACTCCTTTGGGTGTGTTATAAGTTTTCCAGGACAGTATGTCCAGCAATGGGACACGAAGAGCATCAGGAAAACCTGTCTGATTCCTGTAGTGACTTAGAGATACAACTGCCTGGAAAAGGAGGATGTGAATTACCCTGGGACTTCTTCTGGCAGCAAGCCTCCAAGCTCAGAACACGGAGGTATCCTGTCTAATACCCATATTTTCTCCTCTTTTCCTGGCAATGTTCTGCAATGCAGAAGAGTAAGACACCTGCAAAGGATCATCCTTATATGCTCCTTGTCTCTTGAACTTGGATGCTATGCCAGGTGCAATAAGTAAATTAGACAACTCTGGTAAGGCATCAGTCTAGGGGTCTCATTGTCCCGTCTCCTCAACTATTGTTCTTTAGGATGAAAATAAATCTAGAAATAGGAAGCTCCTGTATTTTGTTCCCATCATGCTGGCTGGAGTTAATTGACACTGGATTTTTCTTCCATTTCATGATATTCACATCAAATGTTCTTTTCCCTTTTACCTTTCTGTTAGAACTACCAGGGACTCCACTGCCTGACTGTTCTTTGTATAACAGGGTGTGAGTTGTGCATCCCTGCCACCATCCACCCACCAAGACCAGTGGTTACCCTGTCCTTTAGGACACAGCTGGATCATACCTGGAGGCCTCTGTGCTGGGCATGGTAAGAGACAAAAATACAACTGATTAGAAAGAAGTGCAGCTGAAATTGCTTTCCAACAAGACCTCACTTTTGCTGCTGCCTGAGCCTACTGTCCATCTGTCTGTCTGTCTGTCTCAGTAGGAGGAAAGGAGTGGGAGGTTCCACATCAGAGTTTCTCCATAGATCTGTAAACCCAATGCAAGCTGGTGCTGCAAAAACCGCAGTTGTTTTCACATCAGTCTGATGCTCAGCAACAGGAATGCTTTCACGACAAGAGAGGAGGCTTGCCAGGCAGAGGTGAACAGCTGAAGGTTGGAGAGCAGAACTGGATGGTGTGGGGTATCATTCACTCACAGAAATATGGGTTGATAAATGGCAGCTGGTTGGGGAAAGAGTGTGAAATCCTGTCCCTTTGCACATTCAAGTCTTGCATTCCTCTGAGTTGTTAAACAAGACCCCTTCCCAAGAGCCGAAAAGCTGGATTTATAACCACGGACAATTTTGGCTGTACTTTGGATGTCAGCTTCTTTTGCTAGACACTGTTGACACTGCAGGGCCCTAACTACCACTGGCTCCATGGGTCCAGCCAGGCACCCTGCAGCTGCAGCTCCCTGCTCCAGAGCTGTTTCTCATCACAGCTCATTCTTATTTCATCCCACAGCTCCAGTCAGCAGCGGCTCGGTCACGCAAGTGTCTCTGCTGAGGAGAGCCTGGTTGCTGGCAAGCACAAGGCTGTGTCCTGGAGAGCAAATGGCACACAATGTGGCCAACAGCCCTGCAGCCTGCATCCAAGTCACAGCTCTCTTTTGTGCATGCTTAATCAGCTCCTTCTGTGCCGGGCATTTTCTGTCACGCTTCCAGGGGACCATGCCCTCCACCAGTGCTCTATAGTTTAATTGCTACAGTTGTATGTTTTCCAGTTTGGACATTATACTCCCTTCAAAAGCTGTCTTATGCACTACTCTTTATCCGTTCCTGATGAATACCAGATACCCTGCTTGCTGCTTTACTTGTTGCTCCATCAGCTGCATCACTACAAGAGTCTCATTTTCTATTTTCCAGAACCATAGCACATTGGTTTTGCCTTTCCAAGTCAAAGTGAAGAAGGATGTAATCTGTTCAAGCGCTGCTGTAAACCCCTAAGCAGCAGTTTCAGGTACTTAGATCTCTATGAATCAGACCTGAGTCTGGAGGAGCAGGATGGGAGAAACATCCACAGCCATCTGCAGTCCCTTCAGATGGGTACAGCAATCCCAAACCCATGTGCAGTGCCCATTTCCAGATTCACATGGAGGGCACTTATTGATCCAGCCTGGGTGAGCAGCCAGATTGCACAGAACAGTGCCCCTTCTCCTCTGCAGCTGTGCAGGGCTGGCCAGGCAGGGGGAAGAAGAGCACCTAGGACTGCAGTTGCAGGATGCTGGGAAGCTGCACGAATGCAAGCTTGATGATATAATGTCAGCCTTCACCTTCATCCCAGGTCATTCACTGGTACCTGGCAGGTTTGCCCTCGAGGGGTGATGTTTCAGCAGGAGGAGGCCACAGACACTTAGCCAGAGCAGGGCAGCCGCCGCACCACTGAGGTTGCCACCATGGCATACCCAGCCATCCCAGCCCTGGGAGAGCCAGGGCTGCGGTCAGAAGTCCCACAGGCACAGCCAGCAGTGAAGCTGGGCTTGGCACCCCAGTGCAATGCAGAGAGGGAGCTCATTGCTCTTCACCAGGCAGAGCTGAAACCTGCCAGCTGGGCAAAGGCTTGCTGGGGAGCTGGGGCCTGTCGGTGCTTGTCTTGATTGCAGAGAGAGGAGAGGGACTGGGTCCACCTGCAGCCAGGGTTGAGATGTCACCAGCAGTGGGAGCCAGGGGAGCCTCCTGTGCAAGGTGTGGGTGAGAGGCAGGTTTTCATCCAAGCACCCAGTTTTTCTGTGATAACAGCTAGTGTGCCAGCGCTCTGAAAAACATACAGTCGAAATTGTTTTGGTGGGTTGTGGGAGGGATCCAGAGCCATATGGTAATCCCCCAGGGAGGAGTTGCCTTAAGAAGTCTCAGGATCCCTGTTCTCATCCCAAAGCACTGCTTGCTCACTGACCACCCTCTCTCCCCCTGACCAGGCCAGCTCTGACTGCCTCTAGTACTACATGCTTAAGCCTGCATTCCCATCAGCTCTGCTGGTGCTGCTGAGATCTGATCCACGGTATGACAGTGCTGGATGATTCTCTTCAGCAGATGTCCCGCTGCTTCCGGAACCAGGCGCACACAACCCAGGAGACTGAACAGCATTGCATTAAAAAGGAAAGCAGGAAACCAAGCAGTGCGTTTCATGTTTCAGCCTCTTGGAGGGACCAAAGAGTATACTGTCTATAGAAATACCACAGAAAGTTAAAAAAAGATGCTTAAGCTCAGCTGTGAAATGTAATACATGTCCTGTTTTCTGGCTTCCCCTGGGATTCATCCCTCCCTGCCCACGGCAGGTACTCGTACCCTGGCACAGTTCTGGGGCTCTGCATAGCTGGGCTGTGCCACCCTTCCTTGGGCACTCAGCACAAAGGGAGGCCCTGCAGACACATGGGGGTGCCATTCTGCCTCTGGCAGACCTGTGCCAGGCCAAAAAAAACCCAAAGGAAGCAAACTTTTCTCAACCATGTGTGAGTCTGCCTTGAAAAAGGGAGAGCACATGCCCAGCAAACTCGGCCATCCCATCTCCAGCAGCTCTCACCCCCTGCCTAGAGTGCTCCTGGCACATTATTTGCCAAGAGCCTGCCTTTCTCAGAAAGTGTCCAGTTTCCCCATGGAGAGTATTACTCTGAGCCAACAGTTACCCTCCTGCCTGAAAGAGGGATGGTGCAGCATGGCCAAGCATATTCCCACTTCTGTTTGGGAACAGCATCTCAGTTTCTCTCTGAGGGGTAAAACCATCAGTCCCCTAACTGAGCTAAGATGCAGCCATGTGCTAGGCACAGCCTAACCTTTCTGCAGTGGGAAAGCAAGTTTTACAAAGGGGAAATGGCACCTTGATCAGGAGCTGGTCAGCATCCAGGGTCAGTCCTTGAGTGTGTTCCTCAGGCAGCGGCAGCACACCAACTGTGGCCAGTCTTGCTCTTCACTCGCATTGCATGCTTTCAAGAGGTTGAGCCCAGCATTTCTGAGGCTGGCCTGGCCAAACCTCAGCAACCCTGTGATCCCTGGGGATGGGTATGTATGTGGAGGGGTTGGATTTTCTCCCTCAGGGCTGCTCTAAGCAGAGCCAGGAATCAGGAGGAGATGGGAATGCAGCAGCAACGAAGGTCCTGCATGGGCCCCATCTCCTCCCCAGCCCACCAGACACATCACAAGGATGTTGAATGGCTCAGTCTGCACATAGCTTGTAGCAAGGTTCAGCAGCGGTTCTTTTGGCCTGGGAGATTTCTGGAAGGTGCCAGGTGCTGCCTGTGCTTTCTCTGCCATGCGTGGGGTCTGTGAAGGGCTGGTGGAAGGAAAAGAGTGGGTAGTGATGAAGCAATGGTGAGCTTGAAGGAAGGCCAACTGAGACACCCTGAGAAACGAAGCAAGTAATAAAATCCCAGAGAAAAACAGCTCTCCGCACCCAGCCGGGCCCACTCCTGGAGCTGCCAAAAAGGCATCCTTGGCTCAGAGGTAAGCAGTCATAAAATGCAGGGAGAGACTTCCCAGGGAGGGAAGGTTTTACCTGTCAAGCAAGTTCATGAGTACCCTCGCCCACCAGCTGGGAGTGCTGAGCATGGCAGGCAGTCATCCCATCGCAGCCATCAGCACTGCAGGAGGAGGAGGAGGAGAGGGGAAACAGAGCCCTGTTTCCTGTGTGGCACCCAAGCCAAGAGACTGGCTGGGTCATTCTGTGAGGGGACCAGGCCCCAGGGAAGGTGGGGTGGGAGCCTGTGCCAAGCGGGTGGGTTGCCAGCTAGGGAAGACTGAGTGCCTTGGCAGATTTTGACAGGCTGATTGTATTTTTGACCACCCTCCTCAGACCCAAACCTTCATGGCTGGAGAAGTGGTTCTGTCCACTCATAGGGCTGTCCCTCAGCAGCCCGGCCACACCAAACCTGGTGGGTCCTTCTCCCAGCCACTGCTCTCCTTCCACCGCTCATCCCTGCTTGTGGGCACAGGTCCTCATGGACCTGCTCAGCAGGTAAAACATCCCCTGCCCACAAAGCTGAGCTTGCACCCCCAGGGCAGATGAATAAAGCACCATGTGGGGCAAGGCCCTGTTCTGCTCTCTTGCTGCTTCTCCTTCCCTTTCCCCCAAATAAACAGAACACCACAAAGAGAGAAAAATGCCTTTGTTTTCCAGGCGGGAAGGACTGTCAGAATGCCATGTCTCCCTGCATCTTGTTAGGGGTTAGATAAGTCCCCAGGAGCCGTGGGGAGCTCTGTCACACAGCACAAGTCCTTGCTGACAGTACTATTGTTAAGAAGGGGTGCATTTTGGGAGGGCCAGGGCTTTTGCCCCCTGCTTGTTTCTCTCCAAGAAAGTCACGGCTCATGCCTGCTTGCCCAGGGAGACTTTCCTCCCCGACAGCTCTTATCCTGAACAGACAGAGGCTTGGCATTCACCAAGGGGTGTGGAGGGAGGCCCCTGTTTCTGGACCTCTCCATGTGCCCCTGGGCTGGCAGGCACTTCATGGGGTGCCAAAACTGAGCTCTAAAGAAATGGCCTGCTTTTGGGGCTGCCCAGCACCAAGTTCACAGTGTTCCAACCCAACATCCGCACCCACAGTGGACCTTGGATTGCTCCTGCCAGAAGCAATCTCTCTCTGCTCCCAGCAGAGCCAGTGAAACAAGTCCAGGATGCTCACCCTGCCTGGTATGGGGGATGCCTTACCCAGAGCTTGGCTTAGGGCTAGGTCCTGCAAAGGTCCTGTCCCACTCGGGGCAAGTCTACACAACAGCAGACCCTGTAAAGACAGAGCTTTCCCTATAAGGTTACCTCCTTATCATGGGCTTGACCTGGGGACTACTCTCATCTCCCATCTTCCCTTTCAATGCGAGGAGGTGGATTATATTACAGATTGAACCTGCCTGACGAAATATAGCCAGTGCAGAGACCAGGAGAACCTCCTTGGTTTTTCCCTGTTTGCTTTGGTGGGAATGGAAATAATGAACCCCAGCTGTTGCCTGCTTCTGGAGCAAATGCCTGAGGGCCTGGAGGCCAGTACCTCTCAGATGTCCAGGGTTCTTGAAGATAATCCACCCTGTACAAGGAAACTTTTAGACGGTGCAGCGGCCTTTGTCTTCATGGCGTATCTCGTGAGGCTGCTGTGGGCTGAACAGACAGCATGGACATGCCTCACAGACTAGCTGCCTGTGGGGAAGGGAGGGTATATCCAAAAATACCTGGCTGGCTCCCTTATCTTCTGTGCTGGGTGAGAAGAGCAGGAGGCTTCATGCTCATGCGAGCAGCACTTGCCACCAAAGCACTGGCATGTACATGCTGCAGATGAACATTCAGCCCTCCTCCCCCAGGTTCCTGACATGACAAGGTGAATCAGAAGCTGATATTACATCTCATCAGCCCTTTGCCCAATCTGTGATCCCACTCTCTACCAAAACATCTCTCAACCAGCAGCGCACGGGCTAAAAAGTCTTCATAAATCCTCAAAACTGTCCCACAGAAAAGCTGCCCATGCAAGCACATGGCCAGGCAGCCGGGTGGCATGTCAGGATTTACCCCTCCAGCAAAAATCAGGAGTTTGTCAGTGCTCAGTCTCCATGTCCATCAGAAAAAGAGCAAGACTACAATCCTGTAGAACAAAGCCATGTTGTTTATTTTGGTGCTAAGTGCATCAACATGCTTCCTTGCCCTTCTCACAAGTCACTCAGTTCTACTGGGACATGAGCCGGTCCTTGGCTTTCTTCCAGAAAAATGACATGATCTTTGTTTGGGAAAGGCTGAGGAGCCCAAGGAGCTTCTGCCCAGGAGCACAGGGCAGAAGAGAGGGAGAGTACATCTGTGGTGCCAGTGCTGGGGGTGTGTGAGCTCGTGCTCCTGACAAAATGACCTGCAATACCACCCCACCTGCTGTGAACCTGCCCCAGCTCAGGATCTGTAGGAGGGAACCAAGGAGATCCCCAGTGTGGATCCTATCTTTTGCATGAGGTATGGACAGTGGACACCTGGACTGGGCTGAGCACCAAAAGTCAGCTCTTCCCAAGTGCTGCAGACTGGCAAAGCCCAGCTTGAGTGTTGGTGGAGTGCTTCAGCACCTGCTCTCTGCCCAGGGAGTAAAGGAAGCTGGAGAAGCCAGAGGTGAGGGAGAGCAGGCCCTTGTGTGAGACACAATGATGGGTGGACATTCTTGGTGGCAGGGGCAGAGATGGCTCTGCAAAGGGCTTCCTTGGAAGGATCTGCTTGCAAAAACTCCCAAAAGATCAACACAGCCTCACCACAGCAGTGATGTGTGTGTGCCCACCAGCCTCAAGGGTGTCTGGGGCCCCTTGCAAGGGAGTGGGAACCTGCAGCACAGCAGGGGGATGACACATCCCCAGTGCTTTCCACAGCCTCCAAACTGTGATAGCATCAGAAAGCGCCCCGCACTTTCTCCCCCCAAATAGTATGAGCCCCAGGGAAACGAGGGTGCCAAGCCCTGCTGAAACACCCTCCCCTTTCAGCAGCTGATCCTGGCAGATAATAGACAGCTTACCAGGGTAATTGTAACAGCCAGCTGGCTGTACCGTGGCAGGCAGCAGCTGCCTAACAGAGCTCACTACTACCTAAATGTTTGAGGCACAAAGTGAAGGATGGCACATATTACTGAAACCCCTGAGGGAGTTCTGGGGGGCTTGGGGTCCCCAGTCAAGCAGTGGAGGACAGTCCCAGGCTGCACGAGCCCTGGGGAGCTGTGCCTGCCAGAGGGATGCATCCATGTTGGGGAATGATGAGCTGTGCCACCCACAGGACCCCCAGGGAGAGCAGCTGCATGTCTGCCCAATGCAATTCTGTTTTCTCCAGCCCTTGCTGTCTGGTGGGGCCCCATTCCCCTTTGGAAAGGCCAAGTTGGTCTTTTGCCTGCCTTGGCTTCTGCTCAGCTGTGCTGATGCTTTGTGGTCCCATGTGTTTTGGAGGCTCTCCAAGCACAAGATGTGGCCCTAATACTGGCACGTGGGCTGGCTGCAGATGAATGCATTTGCCAAAGCAGATGCAATGGCCCAAGCAGGGTTTGTCTCAGTGGGTAAAGCCTGGCGTGCTCCAGGCTCCCTGCCAGTCTCACCTCCTGAGCATCTCTGCTGCTGTTTCTGATCTGTGTGGAGACTAACATCACAGCCCACACCCTAGGTACCACTTCCCATACACACAAAAAAATGCCGAACGGGTGTTTTCAGGCTTCTTGTCATTCCTGGCAGCAAAGCCTGTTCATGGCAACCTTTTTCTTCGAGATTATCATTCCATACTGGTTTTTACACCCATTACTTGCTGAAAAATGGCATGCAGCTGAGTTTCGGTCTCAAGGGTGTTGGAGGAGGACGTGCCTGTGTTCCACGACCATACTTCTCCTGAGCACTGTTTGCTGGAAGAGCTGAAACCAGCATCTGGGTTGCTGCAACATGTTCAAACACAGCATCCACTTACAATTTGCATATTTAGTACAGCAAACAAACTTCTGCCCAGCGCATCTCAAAAGTCACTTTAACAAAAGACAAAAAATGAGACAGCAACTATGCCTCAGCAGGTTGTTTCTAGGCTTGAAATAGGCTCAGTAAATAGCAGGTTCCTAAGGCACCTCAAGGACACCAATTTGGGTATTGCAGCAGCGCAGAGCTGGTGGCCACAGTCAGGCAATAGCCGGCAGCTCTCCTCCGGCACACCTGTGACGAAACACCTAAGCCGTATGCATGGAGCTACATTTCCTTGCCCTTGAACTTCCAGCACTAATGAGCAGCACAGGAATAATCCTTGGCGTCACATTTTAGCGCAATAATACCTTTCTATCCTGCAGCGGTGGTGCGGGGCTTATGTTGCAGGCCCTCTGGAAGTCATTAGCCAACATCCAGACAAGCAGTGGCAACGTTTGCCCCTCTATAGTCAGCATTTTCTGAGTTTGCGGCTCTGCTTTCAAAACTCGTCATTTCTTTTAGGTTAGGTTTGAAGCCTTGCCTTCAGTGCCTGCACAACCTGAACAACACACACTGCACCCCAATGCATTTTTACTTCTATTTCTTTGACTTGATTTATTTAAAGAAGATTCAAAATTCACACCACTGGTCAGAAGTTGATTTCCCACTTTTTTTAAATAAGAAAAATATTATCGGCTTCAAAGTCAGAGTTGTACAAGGTCCCTGATTGTACTTGGTCTACAGCAGAACTTAAGACTTGCTCCATTCACTGTCCAGCTATCCCCAGTTTGCTGGTCCCCTCTGGCTCTGCAGCAATTGCCAGGCTTTGCCTAACCTGCATTTGTAGCTCTTGGGAATACTGTACATGCAGCAGCCCCCAGGTGCAGGCTATGGCATTGTGAGCAACCTCTCTGTGTCAAAACCAAGAACATGCTCTCCTAAAGCGTCAGGCCGCTCCTTCTTGACTTGCCTTTGCTGTGCCGCCCTGGGCCAGGTGCCCTTAAACTGAAGAGCAGATGGCCTGGAGCCTTCCCGACCAGTCACTGCCTGGCTGGGATTAAAGGTCTGCTAACGCTCATGCTCCAGCCTCAAGGCCAGGATCCCTCACGTCCAAGGTAACCAAAGGCTATTTTGCTGTGCTGTCAGTATTTCCAGCATGGTCAGGTGAGGAGTCCTGCTGCCTGTCACCTCAGCAGACAGAGGAGTTTACCCTCATCAGTGGGTGTCTCTTCACTGTTCTCACATGCCAGAAGAGCACTTGAACACCTTGGTCCAACCATCTCCGTGGGCTGACACAGGCTGATCCATGTTGCCTGTGGCCATGACCCATCACCCAGCTCCCTGCCTGCCTTCCTGGCCAGGGTGCTGTGTCCGTCCCACAGCCACAGGGATACACCCCACTGGCAGACCAGGAGCACTCCCTTCCCCATCAAGTGCTGCAGAGACCACAGACTTTGCACTCCAAAGGCAAGATGGAGCCCAGTGTGAGCAGCCACAGGTGCAGGGGAGGAGGTGGGGAGCACAGATTTGGGAACCTCTCAGGGTGCACTTAGAGGTGTGTCTAATGCATCCCAGTGTCATTAGCGTTAGGAGTCATTCCCGCTTCCCCAAGCTGTTACTTCAGGCTCACCCAGATAAATCACTTGTCCAGGTACCCTTTGATAACATTTGCAGGATTATCTTCACCGCTTGGGAACATATTTCCATACTGATTTAATGAAAGCAGAGATTCTGGAATCAGCAGGAGTTGGAGCCTCACAGACGGCTCCTAATCCAGGAAATTGGATGTGGTTGGAAATGTTTCAGCAGTCAAAGCTTGGGAGATCCTGCTGTGGCTCATTCCTGATGTGAGGGTCTGTGTCCGCAAGAAAATAAATCTGAGTTTAGCGCACCTAATCCTTAGTTTAAAATACAACAGGCCACATAAGACGAAGTGGCTGAACAGGTACAAAGGCTCTCTCGCAGTGGAAAGAGGTTGCAAATCACTGCAAGAGTAACTGCAGCCAAAACAGGCTTTTGCCAGCTGAAGAGCACTGTGTACAAGTGGGCTTTGGACACACAGTCCACAGGCTTTTCAGCCAGGCTCTTTCCCGTTCCTCCCGGGTCATCACTCTGATCCATTGCTGCATCCCTCACAAGAAGATCTGGGGGTAGATCTTCCCTCTTTTGCTTCAGACATTTGCCTGACTGGGCTTCTCCTTTGGCAGCTGCCAAACCACCTTGTTCAGAGCCACCCGATGGCTCAGCCCAGTGTTCCAGCTCAGTTCCACAACTTGCAGTAGCTGGACTCAAGCCCTCAGCACGCAGGACCAGTCCGGGTATGCTGAGGCATACCAGTGCCTATCAGCTAGACCAGAAGGCATGCCCTAAATCAAAGCTACTCGCAATGATGAAACTCACTTTTAGCAATCATGTTTCTCTCTTCAACCTAAGCTATGTTACAGCTTGGAGGTTGGGAAGTGGGAAGATGTCCATGAGGGAGGCTGTGATCTCGAGAAAACATGCCATCTCAGCATAGAGAGATCAGCCTGGGCTCTTTGAGTGTCAAGGAGAGTGTAGGAAGTATGCTGAGGCCCTGAGAAAAGAGCTACAATGAGCACCATGAGCAGCCCTAGGGACAGACGGGGATGTTTCGCCCTTCTGTGGGAATGTTGGGTCACAGCCAGCACTAGGGCCTAAGTTCAGGCCCCAAAGGCATTAAAAGTTTTCTGAGGACTGTCTGGGATTCCTCACAAAGTCAATCTGCACTTTCCAAGGACGAGTGAGCAGATTGTGCAAGGAAAGGCTAGCAAGAGGTTAGCGAGTTGTTTGTTCCCAGGAGCCAGGCGACTGAAGCACAGTCCACACTGGAGGGGCCCACGGTCAGGACCTGAGTGGGATGCCTACCCCTAGTGTAGTACATGCTTGGTGGGGTCTTTGCTGTGATGCCTGGGCTTGGACATCTGTGTCGTCTGTGAATTTGGTCTGCCCCTGTCATGGCAGTTGGCTCTTCTATACCCCTTTTCCTGGCCCTGTCCTGTCCAGGACACAACCCCAGTTTGCAGAAAGCAGGTGCAGATGCAACCACCACCTGCCTCACCCTCATAACCAGAAGTGAGGCACTGCTGAAGTCATATGCCACAGTCATGACTCCTCTCTCCACACTCTTGGCTCCCTCTGGCCAAGAGTTTGGCATGGACAAGAGCAATGTTTGAAGCAACAGTATCACATCCATTCACTCCCTTTGGACTGTGCAAAGAAGATCTTTGCTCCCCAATTTACAGTGCAGATCAGTGACTCTCCCTCTAATACAAAGCCAGGATTTGAAATGTGATGCAAGAGAGCTCTCCTGGTGAGGAGAGGCAGGAATGGTGGAGGAGAAGAGCCTGGTCCCACTGCTGAGTTCCCACACAGCAGGATAAGCCCATGACATCAAAGTCTGTTGTGATCTGTCCTCATCTTCCTCATCTGCATCCTTTGCAGATCAAATGGGCTGCTAAACTGCTGGCACATCCCCTGGCTGGCTGGCCCACTGCACACTGATAAGGAAGGAAGTGACAGGTGGTGAAGATTTCCAGCTCTAGCCAGTCTGGCTTTGCCCTTCTTAACCCACAGTGACTCTTCCTACACCACATTGCTCCTGAAAATAACAGGCAAGCACCCTCTGTGTCTCCAGTGTGCTGGAGTAGGTGTCAGTACACCTGGGGACACCATCCCTGCCTGGTGTGACACCAGGGTGAGCAGGGACCTTTCCTCCCTTCAGTTCAGCCATCCCTTGTGAGGATGCTGATGCTGGAGCTTTAGAGTTTGTCATCTCATCACAGTGTCTCCAACCCAGAAGCAGGAAGGCAGACGTGACATTGTCCTGATGGAGGTGGCCCATGGCCTGCAGGCAATAGGATGCTCCATGGCCCCCTTGCCTGTGGTATTAGCCTGTTGTGCTAATGCCATTTAATTCAAGGTTTCATGAAAGCCAGTGGAGACACCTGGACTTCCATCAGACAAATACAGGCCGCCTGAGGTAGACTCAAGCCTGAAACCTGAATTTCCTTGATGTGAATAGCCCTTTCAGCACCTTCTATGGAACAGTAGACCCTCCTTTATTATCATCTCTTAGGCATTTGCTGGTCTTTAAGCTCCCCGGCATCATTTGGAGGAAGGTCACTGGACAGACATAACTCATGGACCTGGTGGCTGCTAAGGCTTGGTCACAGTGCCCAGCTGCCAGAAATGCTGCAGAAAACACAGAACCTACCCCATACCTTTCAAATGGCCCCCTCCACCTCCGTCTCCAAGAGAGCAAATATTTACACATTTCCCTTCCCCATCCAACATTTTTTGCATGGGAACAGTCCCTCCCAGTCCAGCCCCCTAGACCATGGCTGCTGCAGCAGCTCAAGTACTTGGAGAGATGTCTGGGGTTTAGTCTCACAAAATCTTGGATTTGAAAGGAATTGATTTAATAATGTACACATCCTGAGTAGAGGGAAGCTGACTCTCTTTACTTTTTCTCCTCCTAGTATGCAGCACTTCTCATCCAGCACCACATGATCCCTTGATCAGGCTCAAGAGCTGAACCCTTGGGCAAGTGACCAGAAGGAGAAAGAGGGAGCAGGCATGTCAGAGCAGAGAAGGACACTTTGGCCTTTACTCTAGCCCTCTTGCGTCATGGAGTGATCAGCAACCTGGGCAAAGTCAGGAGCCTGTTTCTGCCCTCCCCAGCAGGCAGGCAAGAGGGTCCCCCTGCTACCTCTGCTGGCCTTGATGGCATCAACTGGAAATACTCAGTAGTGCCATCCTCAGGGGTCATACATGAGGGAGGTAAGAGGGCTGGGGACTCTCATGTCCTCAGCAGAGGGGGAACTGATGGGCCTCACGGTCATGGAATGAAAAATTGTTTCAGAGAGTTTCAGTTCTGGGCCTCTTAAGGAAATCACAGAGTGTCTTGTGATTTAGAGACAAATATGCAAGACAAGGAGAGCTCTAAGCCACAGGCTTGGCACACTGCCTGAATTTTTCCCTCCTCTTTCAGTGTAATTACAGTTGAGCCATGTAGTAATTGGGTAACTTTTTCCAAAGGAATCCTTTCACCCAGAGTGAATCATACTTGCCACAAAGAGGACACAGAGGCAGATAAAAGATATATAGACCCCATGGCTTATTGTAATAGAAGCATTTTGCCCCCATCCCCTTCTTCCTCAGGCCCCTAGCTGTGTTGTTCAGGGTAGGAGCAGGAGCCAGGCACGGCGCTTTCCCAGATAATTTCTCCCCAACTTTCCAAGGTGGCTTACTCCGCCCTGCAGCCAAGATGAACTGCACAGTTTTGAGGGTGCCTATGGGTTCTGTAGAAAAAGGACTGTTTTCCCTCCTTTGGCTCCCATACCTACAAAAGTGGGTGGTAAAGGCTGGATCAGCAGCTGGGCAGTCTCTGGAGACAGAATGCATTCATAGTGCAGCTGGGTGACCCTGGCTGCAGCATCAGCCCTCTGTTACTGGGGTTTCACCTGGTCCACAAAGAGTTTCTGAGGCACTGTTTGTGCTCAGTGACATTTCTTCTACTCCTGATTTAACTAGAGCTGAAGAGCCCAGCCCTCACCACAAATCCTTCCCGCCAAGTCTCAATCCATATGACCATTTTCCATGTGTGATAAAAGCCTTGGATAATAAAAGATTCATTGTAAAACTATTTTCCATTGGATTCATGGCCACACACAGCTGGATCGCCTCCTGGAGTGGCCCGCAGCCTGCTTGGAAGGGTTGTGTTCAAGCATCCTGGAGAGGTGGCTGGGTGAGGGTGGGAGGAGGCAGCTCTGTCTAATAGACCCTCCCTCCTCCCAAAACCAGCCCCTGCCATCCTTCCCATTGGTTCATGGGGTGGAGAAGGGCTGGGACAACTCAGCTCTGCATCTATTTAAAGGCAAGGGTGGGGCTCTAGGAGCTACTTGCCTGGGACCCTTGCATCTCAGTGGAGAGGAAGGAGCATTACCCTGCAGAGCAGCACCATGTCTTGCGTGAGTAGAGAAAGGGATGGGGCAGCTTTGCTGTGGAGGTAGGACTGTGGGGAATGTGTTGGCTTGGTGTGAGGGTGCATGTGCTAGCCTTCTCCACCTCCACATCAGCCCCAGTGTCAGAGGGTCTGCTAGAGCTGGGTGCCTGCTACTGGTGAGGAAAGATCCCTGCTGCATCCATTACAGAAGGCTGGCTGCTATTTTGTGTTCTGGTAGCAGTGGTTCTTTTTTTCTGTAGGATCCCTCTGGGGCAGTACGTGAGGGGATCCTTGCTGGGTTGAGCCCTAAGCTGGGGTAACCTGTTTTACTGCAGCTCTGCTCTGGAGAAGCTGCTGCAGAAACATTTATTGCTGTCTGAGCATCTTCTCTGGGCAGCCTTGCTGCTCGCTTTCTGGCTGAAGTTTTCATGAGTCATTGAATTGTTATTCTTCTCCTTCTTGGAAGGAATGTGCCTTAGAGAAGTGTTCTGTGAATATCAAGGACTGCGTTCAAATATCTTAAGAGATTAGAGAGGTTTTCTTAAGAGCAGGTATCAAGAGTAGGGTGCCATACTCTGTAAAGAGTTGCCCAGCAACAGGGGAAAGGGCAAGAGGCACAAACTGAAACACAGGGAGTTATAGCTGAATATGAGGGGAAACTTCCTCACTATGAGGGTCACAGAGCACTGGAACAGGCTGCCCAGGGAGGCTGTGGAGTCTGCTGCTCAGGAGATATTCAAAAGCCACCTGGACATGACACTCTGCAACCTGCTCTATGTGAGCCTGCTTTAACAGTGGGGTTGGACTTGATGTCTGTGATCGCTTCCAGCCCTAACTATTCTGTGACTGCTAGGGAGCTGCTTGTGTTAGAAGAGTAATTGTACTTCTTTGATTAATTTGCCTTTCATTAGGCTGAGGGTAATTAAGCAGGGATTGCCCCAAGTGCAAGCTTATTTTTCAAGGTGGGATAGGAAAAGATTTTCAGTATTCTTGAGGTCTTGCCTCTGCTGTGATGAAAAATGAGTACATATGGGTTGGCCAGGGTACTTTGGTCCTCCTAGAGAGAAGGTGGGGGGAAGGTGTCTGTGTGGACGAGAAGAACGTTCTTGCAAATACCTAGCCTACAAAAAA
>WEIT01027220.1:261147-283800 GCA_013389985.1 Dryoscopus gambensis
AAAAAAAAAAAAAAAAAGCTCAAGCCCTTGGGAGATGGGAAGCAAGGTGTCTGAGCCCTTGGACCTGGGAAAGGCTTGAAGTTCAAACAGGAGCTAGGGGAATTGTGTGGAAGCTCTGTCTCTGCAGTCCATTCCAGACAGATTTGTTTGGGATGACATGAGACCCGCAAGGCACATGGGTGTGTTTGGGATGGGGTGGGTGTGATTGGACTGTGCAGGTGCTTACACTTCACTGCTGTGAAATACAGATATGTTGATGAGAGCAGCAGGAGAAAGATTAGGAAATCGAGCTCCAATCAACTGTACCATGTGATTGGGGTAACTTCTCTGGGATATCCTTGCTGCAATGCCCTAGGGCAAGGGAGCTTCCCTGTTTCTCCATGGGTCCAAAGCAAAGCATGTCTTGAAAGGCAGCAGGGAAAGCTGCCAAGCCAGAACAAGTGAGCCAGCAGGTACTGAGCTAATGTCTCTGCTTCCATGTTCCCCAGGGACCAGTGTGTACCAAGCTGGGTCTCAAGCCTGGCCAGCGCCTCACTGTCAAGGGGAAAATTGCACCAAATGCCAAGAGGTGAGTTGTGCTGTGCTGCCAAGGCACTGCACTGAGGGGTCTGCAAAAGGTGGGGGCAAAAGCACTCTGTCCCTTCGGTAGAAGAGGAGAAAGGGTTAACAGCAGCAGCGCTTCCCAGTGAGTCATCACCTAATGCACATTGCAGACACAGTACTGCCAAGGGGCTAAGCCAAAGCAGATGTGAAGTTCCAGCTGCACACGCTGGCAGTGACCACATCCTCTCTAGCGAAGGGTAGAGGAAATGGAAGCTGTGTCTGTACTGAGATTTAGGTTGAGACCATCTGCTCCACCACATCCTCTCCCCTGCACGAAGATGGCCAGGAGTAGGGACATTTATGGTGCCCCAGTGGAGTTGCCTCTCACATGGTGGTGGGGAATGAAGGGTTCCTCTGGATGGCAGCAGGCAGGTGGTCTTGAGTGGAAATGTACCCCTAAATGTGCAGGAATCAGGGTGGCTGGGTTTCCCAGCGAAGCCTCTGCAGCCGCCGCCAGCCCTTGAGCAGGGGCTCTCCCTTTGCAAGTAAGGCGGAGCCCGTAGCCGCTGAACCAGCACTAGCGGTGTTCCAGGAAACATGTCCCAGCTCTTCCCTGTGCCTTTGAAGTTTGATACCGTCTGAGTGAGGCCTCCCAGGCTTTCTCTTGCCAAATAATATGCCTCTTCTCATCTGGGTAAGAGGCCTGAAGGCAAGGTGGACACTAGGCTAGGAAACTTCCTCCCCCTGCTGTTGCAGATACTTTGGGAGAGCTAAGGATACGGTAATTACTTCATCTGCCCGCAGGATGGGGAGAAGGCAGTGGCTGTCGGGCAGGATGCTGCACTCGCTAACTGTTCAGGGATGAAAGGAAATCTATGGAAAGCAACTGACTCCTTGGGAATTGGTTTGGGTGGATGATAAGTTGGTTCAGGGCTCTGTGTGCTGAACCATTCTCTTGTTAAAAGCTTTGAGGACACCAAGTGGTGTCTGTCCCAGGGATGGCACTCTGGAGCCTATCACTGCAGAAGAGGAAAGTACCCCTTACTGCCACAGCACCATCTTTTTAGAGAAGCTGTTTAATTTAGCAAAGTGCTTCTCGTAAGTTACCCTCAGCTGGGCTTGAAGAAGCAGACCCAGGGATGCTCATGGTAATGAGAAACATGCTACCATAGTATTATTTTTTTAGCTGTATTGTTATCTGCTTTCTTTTCTCTGCAGCTTTGTGATGAATCTGGGGAAGGATGCTACTCTCCTTGGACTTCACTTCAATCCCCGTTTTGATGCTCATGGCGATGTGAACACCATCGTGTGCAACTCGAAGAAGGTGGAAGAGTGGGGTGCAGAGCACAGGGAGACTGTCTTTCCTTTCCAGAAGGGGGGCACCGCAGAGGTGAGGCATGCATATATTTATGTATATACATACTCTCTGCACCCCCTCTGGTGAAGGGAACATGTTTGGCACAGGACACCCAGCTGCAAGAGCTCTCTCAGGGCTCTCTGTACAGGAGGTGGCTGGCTTCTCCTGCTTGGCCAGTGCCACCACTCAGAGCTCTGAGCACTGATGGAGGGTGGGGATCAAATGTGCAAGCTCCATCTGGCTCAAAGATGTTACTATTGAACAGAGCAGGGAATGGACCTCTCTTGGGAGACCAGAGTAACACTTTGACTGTTGGTGAACAGGTTATGCGAAGCAGAGGGTGGCACAGCAATGCTGCAGAAGGGAGAGGCTTGAGGAGACTTTCTCTGACTTTTCCGTTTGTCTTGCAGATCACTTTTAGTGTCAACCAAAATGATGTGACAGTCCACCTGCCAGGCCACCAGTTCACATTCCCTAACCGGCTTAATCTCTCTGTCTTTGACTACTTTGATACACAAGGGGACTTCACAGTCCAGTCCCTCAGCTGGGAGTAACTTCCTCTGACACCTCCATCTCAAAAGATACAGAAAAAGCAACCAATAAATAAGAGTTTTGGTGTACTAAGTCTCAAAATCTAATCTGTTTAATACTGCAAGCCTACGTGGGTTGGGCACCTTGCTGGGAGTGGGTGGATGAGGGTGGTCAATTTTACTTGAGTACCGTAAGTGGATGCAACTGTCCCAGTCTTGGCCTTGAAAGTCATGGATGGAGAAGAGAGTGAGGGTTAGAAGCCTGGAAAGACAGAAGGTTAAAAGTCCAAGGAGAGTTGCAGGAGGAGGCATTAGGGATAATTGTCACAGGGGTGGGGGAGAGTAAAAGGGTCCCTTAGGCAAGGTCACCTACTGCTGAGGTCTGGACTGACACCTTACACTGCCTGAATAAAAGAGGTTGATTAAATCTATCCCTGCCTAAGCTAAGCACCCCTGGCTGACATCAGACAGCATTGAGTGGCTGTGCTAGGTGAACCTAGTGGGGTGTGGAGTGAGGGGAAAGTCCTCAGTTGTGCCAGCTTTGGCTGCAGCCTTCTGTAGAGGCTAGTCCTACTCCTATATATTCTTGGGACCTCTTGCTGCTGTACGGAGACAGTAGAAAAGCTGCCTTGCTGGGTGTGACAGAGCATATAGAGGGCTCCTCATCCAAATCCTTTTTTCCAGTAACTGCAGAAGCACAAAGTGTTGTGCTGTGGCACACGAGGGCAGTAACCCGGAGGTGTGTGGTTTTATTCTGCCCCCTGTGCTTTGCCTGTTCCATCTAGAGCTGAGGGAGGCAGCAATGTCCAGCTGGAGTGTGGGATGCTAAGGATGTGTGTACTTTGCTTTTGTTCCTGCTTTACTTGGCCCAAATGAACCTGAGCACTTCTCACTCTAAGCTGAGGCTAGACTCTGAGGAGTCTGAGGCAGTCAGGCTTGTTTGATGTCACTGCATAGCTGCCTCGGGGGCTCTCTCAGTCTAATGCTGCCTTGGCAGCCATGACTGCTGCTGCTGCTGAGCATGCTGTGCCTGGTGAGTATAGGAAAGGTGGGATCTGCCCTGTCCACAGTGCACAGCACTTACCAGGTAGATCTGGGATGAAAGGACCCAACCTTTGAGTCCTCGCTTCCAGGCTTGGCCATGAGCAACAAAAAGCGCCAACAATTTGATGCACTACAGGATTCCCTGCAGGCCTGGCTGGGCTAGTTCCTCACATTAAGCAGTTACAGAGCAGCTGGAGAACAGGGACTTTCTCCTATAGCAGCAGTACCTTATGTTCTTACTTCATAATTCATGAGGCTCTGCCAGGTCCTGTGTCCTAGGTACCCATGCAGAAAGAGATGAGGCGGCTAGGAATTGTGGGGCTGAGGAGGAGGAGAGAGAGATAAGATGAGAGCATAACTGAAAGGCAGGAACACTTGGGGTGTACAAGCAACCTGAGACTCTGCAGCTAGATCTCTCTTGCAAAGCCAGTCTGCTTTGGATAATCACATCATGCTCTTTTTAGGGCTGCATCTATAACTGTAGACATGACATCACCACCCTGTGCATAGGCATGGCAGGGGGGCAGCATATCTTGGGGACTCTTCCCATGAGGTGATAGGGATGAAGCCATCCTTTCTGGAGAAGAGAGGTTCAGCAGTGTGGAAATGAGCCATGCTAGGCTAGATGGTCTCAAGGCAAGAGACCTGGCTCAGTTTTCACAGTGGTGTTGACACAGTCTGGCAGACTGGGGTATATTTGGTAGGCCAGAGAATTGATTATTTCTCTCCACCACAGCAGGGCCATGGTGCTGGTGAGGGTACCATGAACTGTGATGATGGACACAGAGGAGAGCTCTCTCCTTGCAGCTTCCTCTGCTGGGCTGATCTTGAAAGCTGAGCAAATATGCTGGACTCCCTGGGCTGTACTACAGGGGAATCTCACAATGCCTCTTAATTGCACTTGGCAATCTTTCTTTAGATTCTTCAAACATTTTTTTTTGTGAAGGTTTCTTGAAGAAACCTGAGTGGTAGCTTTACCACAGGAATATGAACCTCAGTGAGGTCTCCTGCTAGCATGGCTGTTTCTTGAAGTGACTCACCGTTCTTGTGAAATCTATGACTCACTGTTGTCCTGACTTTGTTATGGTTTGGCCCGTTGCTAGCAAGGAGATGAGGGGTGGCAAAGGTTCCCCAGCTATATAATTTAGACATATCGAAGCTGACTGCTCCCTTCCACCCACTCCCCAGCCTTGTGCCAGGTGGAGGCTGGTGTGTGAGGGCTGAAGGACCTGAGGATGGAATCAGGATCCCTGAGACAATCACTGTCCCCGCCCAGCTGAGCAGGATGAACAGCCATGCAAAGGGGAAAGCACTGCAACAACATTGATGGAAGACACTGCATGCTGGCATGGAAGGTGATGCACTTTTATTTCTCAACCTGACCCCGGCCAAAGGTCAAATGTTCCCAGCCTGCTCACCCCTCACTTTCCCTCACAGACCCCAACAACTCCCTGAAAGCCAGGGGGATGCTGTGGCTTCCCGCAGCCTGCTGAGAGGGTGCTGCAGGCCGTGCCATGCCCATCCCAGCGTGGCCACGGCGCCGGCGGTAGCTGCTGGTGAGCAGGGTGTACAGGAAGGGGTTGACACAGCTGTTGCCGTAGGCCAGGCAGGTGACACCGAAGTTGAGGTAGGCCTGGGCGGTGGGGCCGATGCCCAGCCCCTCTCCCTGGTACAGCCCGGCCAGCTGCCAGGCCCAGAAGGGGAGGAAGCAGGCCCAGTAGGCCACCACAATGGCAGAGATCCTGGAGAGGAGCCGCCGGGCAGGGGCCCGGCCGGCCACTGGCAGCCCCAGGCCCCAGGCTGAGGACCGGTACGCCCGGGCCAGGCAGGTGTAGACGATGCCCAGCACCGCGCCGGGTGCCAGGACGCTGGTGGCGAACAGCACCGTCAGGTAGAGCCGGAAAGCTGATGGCGTCCAGGTGGGGACGCAGATGCGCTTGTGGGGGCCGTCCCCCTCCCGCAGCTGGGTCATCGCCATCATGGGGGCCGTGAGCAGGAGCGAGAGGAGCCAGAGGATGGCGCTGGCCAGTTTGCGGTAGGCATTGCTGGCCCGCCTGGCCCGCAGAGGCTTGGCCACGGCCCAGTACCTCTCCAGGCTCATGGCAGTCAGGAAGAAGATGCTGGCATGCATGGTGAGGAGGTCCAGGCTGAACAAAAGCCTGCAGCCCACATCCCCAAAGAACCAGTCGTGGGCGAAGTAGGTGCAAACCACAAAGGGGATGGTGGAGAGGTACAGGAGGTCAGCCAGGGCAAGGTTGATCATGTAGACCCCCAGGGAGCCTGCTGAGCAGCCTGCCACCCTGCCAGAGGCCACCACCACCACCGTGTAGATGTTCCCCACCATCCCAATGAGGCACATGACCAGCAGCACTGCACCCAGCGGCCCTGTGACCAGGCTGTCCCCTCCCAGGACACTACTGCCATCATCCCCACCACTGCTTTCCTCCAAGAAGCTGCCACCCTTGGGATCCTCTCCAGGACGTGGGCTGATGAGTGAAGGGTTATAAGACATCTTTGGGTCAGTTGAGCAAGAGCAAATCAAGCTCTCAGAAACCTGTTCCTTCCTCCTGCCTTCCCCCCTCACTGTACGAGACACGTCCAGCCTTAACAGCAAAGCAGCCAAAGGAAGAATGGGGAGAGTTCATCAGACATAGACAGGGTGCTCCAGAGAAGTCTATTCCTCACCTCCAGCCGACCAGTCCATTTTGGTGATCTTGTCCATCACAAGCTCTGTCCAGTTGTTTTCCTTAACCATGAAAGAGCCAAGAAAAGGACACTGCCCTTTCCTTCAAGACCAATTGGTGCAAGATAACCTCTGCCAGCCAGGAGGAAATGTCTCTTTGCTTCACTAGCTCTTCATTTGTTGCTTCTCCAGAGTTTGCTGTTGTAGCCAGTTCAGTTCATAACTGGGTGGAAACAGTGGAGGAAGAACAGTGGGCTCACGGAAACAGTGGATGAAGAAGTGGATTTCTGCTCCCAAGTCTGTGTCAGCTCAGCTCAGACAGACTTTGGAGAGGTGGGCTCTGCCCCCCTGAACCAACTCCCTGAGAGTTGCCTTGACCACTGCATGGAGGAATGTGCCTGACTCACAGCTTCACACACCGGTGTGAATGCAGTTCCCAATTTATACTGGGCTTTTAGCCACTAGCTGAGGAGCCTCAGTGGCTCTCTCCTCTTTCTGGCAGACATGCTTTCTTCCCCCACATCTTCCTGCACCTTTCTCCTGCTCCCTCCCCCTTCTTGTTCTTTTACCCTTTCTTTTACCCATTTCACTTTGTACAGTTGTCTTCATTTGAGAGAGGAGATAACTGAAAGACAAGACTCCATAACATGGCAAAGACGGTGGAAAGTATTGTGCTGTGGCTTTAGAAGGGAAACAAGGGCCAGAGCAGAAGCCCATTAAGCAGGCACCACTGCCTTCTAGCGAGACACCATCACATGACACCCACGCCCGATGCTACCCTGCCCTTTCCTCACTCACGTCTGAGCCTCGTTGTCTCAGGGAAGACAGTGGGACCGAATTTGCAGAGCAGAGACAGATGTGCCATACTACATGTACTCTGCTGTTAGTTCAGGGTTTCAGGCCACTTCAGCCACGCTCTTTTGCATCATCAGTGTATTAGCTTCATTGTGGCTGAGTCAAATGCCTCTGCTCATATCCAGCAGTGGTAATTCAGCAGCAAACGGGAGGAGGAGGCATCCCATCAGTACATTTCACTGTGCAATGACCTTTGGCTTTCAGGAAAATCATGCTCCAAACTGGGAGAGATCAGCAAAATGAGTGAAAATATACTTTTAGGTGGATGTTTCCATTGCACCATGGCAGCAGGGTGAGTGATGCACCCAACAGATTGTGGTGGTCTTGGCACAGAGTGGGGTCCCCAGAGAAGCAGAGGGGCACCGTGAGTCTGCCCAATTGGCTCTGATGGGAACAATCACAGTCCACGTGCCCCAGGAAATACAATGAACAGCTATGGCTTTTTGTTTGATCATCTGTGCCTTTTTCCAAGAAACAACCTCATACCTCAGCAGTTAACAGCTCAGCTAGTTTAGGAAGTTAAAATAAATTACAATGGGAGTTTTTATTTATTTCTTTAGGAGCTAATTAAAATACTGGTTGTCTCATTAATTCCAGTTAGCTCCCCTTAACACATGAGATACCTTCTCTTACACTGCCTGTGTAAAACTGCAAACACACCAGATACTACAGTCACCAGCAGAACTCAGCTGCTCCTTCCCGCACGTGAAACACAGCTCTCCCAAGAGAGCTCTAAGGGATGAGCTTTAAGACATGAATCATGGGTTGATTTAGTGTTTTGGGCTAACTGTTACTGAGAGGACATGAACAGACAGACTGCCCCTGTTATACTACTGCATACAATGATATGTATGTGTGATATACAAGATAAACACATGCAATGTGTAGGTCAAAATGAAAGTGCCAGGCCTTCGACATACAGAGAATGAGGGAGCAGAGATCCTTGTATTACTATATTCAGGCATCAACCCCTGGGCTCTAGTAGAGACAGCAGACTCTGAACTCTAGACACACTATCAGCTGCTCTCTGCAAGACCCAACCTCTCTCTATTGGTTTGACAGAGACTCAAGTTTGGCAGCTGATCTTCAGCAGCACAAATATCCCCCACAGTATCTTCTCTAGGGCAGTATTCCGCCTCCATCACTGTTTGTTACGTGTGCACACACACATTATCCACATACCCAAACGTATATCCACATTATTTTTGAGACGATCTCTTAATCTTCTCTTAAGCATTTGCACACAAATGTGGTCTGAAGAAGCTTTCAAGCCCCTGCATGGCAGAAGGAAACAGGCTTCACGTTTGGCTGTTAGGTTACATATTTTAAGTGACCTTTCTCAGTCACTGCACTAACTGATCAAATATCTAGATGTTTCACATCTCTTTCACCAGCAGGCATGATATTTCTTATAAGGAACAGGTTCTTTTAGTCCAGCAGCCCCTGCAAGCCACTGGGGTGCCTGGCTCCAGCCAGGCAGCTGTTATCTTGCGTGAGGTGGGTGGCTGTCCGCAGTTTCATGCAGGAGTGATGCTAGGTCCCATGTCCAACACAGTAAGTGCCACAGTTTCCAAGGCCTGACTGACAGGCAAGACCTGTCAACATCCAGTCAGATCACAGCAATTTAACAGGGCCAAGTTGTACTGAGGATTCAGATGCACGGAGTCTTGCACTTGAAAAGAAGCAGCTTAATCGGGCCCTCAAAACAAAGTGGATATTCTATGGGGGCAAAAGTGCTTCAAAGGGTGCTCCAAGAACACTGTGTTTCTCTGATGTCAATCTCCTCTCCTGTCCTGACAACCACCCAATAGGACCAGGTAGAGTTGAGTCATAGCAAGATTCCTGCAAGGCTTCCTAGGATTTAAACTTGAAGCAGGCTTCAACTGTAGTGAAGAAAAAAAGATGATGCATTAGGGCCATACCCTGAACAGGAGTGGCAGGAGGGGAAGGAAACAGCATCCAGGCACTTACTTGCGTATTCCTGTGGTGTCATGGCCTGGTTGATGACACTAGTGAAGGCTCTGATCCACTCCAGCTGGTCACTCTCTGTCTCGCAGGTGAAGAGGTATTCCCGGTCAGGGGTGACAATGGTGATGCCGTAGTGCCAAGAGAAGTTGCCCTGTGTCCCTGAAGGCAATCCCTTCTCGACGCTGTATCCATTCTCTCTGCTGCCCACAAATACCTCACCCTTAGCAAATGCGTCCTGCACATCAGGAGGGAAAGACAGTGATTTATGGAATCCCAGAAGAACAAGGGAATCATTACAATGCCCCTAAGGACAGGAGGAGAGTGTGTGAGCATCGGGGATGTAGCAGCAAAAAGTTTTGGAGGTGGTCAGGGGATTCTGAAGAGCAGTGAGTCTATGCTCAAAGGCAGTAATGAAAAGGAAAAAATAAGGGCATAAATCTCAAGAGGTCTGAGAGAGGAACTTCTGCTCTCATGTCTCTGTGTCACCCCCCCCATCACCACCCTTACACTGCTGCCCTCCCTGTTCCCACTGTTTGCAGGCAGTGAAACAAACACAGAAAGCATGTGATGAACTCAAGGGGATGGAAAGGGGAAGACCTGGAGTCCATTCATAGCAGCTGGGAAACCTGCAAGCCACCCTTACTGCAGAGCACAGACTCTGTCTGCACTTTGACCCTGCCCCCAGCACCGTTTCCTGCAGCTGCCCGGCGGTCACATTTCCCTCTCACCAAAGGATCCTTGAAGTACATGAGCCTGCGGTGATCCAGCGTAAACCAGCGCTTCTTAAAAGCCTCTCTCTGCTGTGAAGGGAAGATGTGACATGTGTAAGGTGACAGTGCCCTCTGCTGCGAGCAGTGAGAATGGATACCCCAAATTCATCCCAACCACTTGAACCAAGCCCCTGCCTTAACAGCAACCTCCTCCTCGCCCTTTCTGAGCTGGGAGTGGGGGTCAGTATGGGGTTATTCAGTCCCAGCTGCTGTCCCCAACTCTTGAACTTCGGTGGAGGACCCCAGAGTTGAGACAGGAGAAATCTGGACACTAAATACCTGTAAGGTCACGCACACACAGACACATGCAGAGAGATCTGTCGCTCTGGGAGAAAGCAGGGACTCTGGCTTCATCTACTTTCACATGTGTCCTTCCCCTTCCTTTTATTCTCCCCTCCCTTGGTGCACACACACTGTTCCCACGGGTGTCTAAAGAGTCAGGGGGGAATGAGGAAACAGCAGGAGAAAAACATTGAAGTAGGGAAAGCCAGTGGTGCTCTGGCAGGCCCCTGTTAGACTTTTTCTACCATAGCAGCGCACCTTGGGACCAGTCTTCTCCATGTATCCCTCCTTCAAGAAGTTTCTTGTCAGACGATTTTTAATCTGACAAAATGGCAAGAGTAACATTCACTTAGCTGTGCTTCTTCACTATTCATTTCCCTCCCCCACCCTTCTATTCCCCCAAATTCAGTCACCTTCTAAATTTATATTTCCCAGACTGCCTAGCTAGGCATCACTTCTGCCTCCAAAATGCCCAGAAACAGCAGAGAGTGGCTGTTTTCTGACCACCACAGGCCCTTTTAAACCCACCTTCTCATCCCTCTATTTTTACACTGCCGTTTGCACATCCATACGTGGGATTATAATAGTAACTAATGAGCTCTTTTATCATAAAAGCAGCGTGAGACTCAGCACAGTGCTCCAGTGCTGCCTTACCTCATTATCGCTGGCAATGGGAAATGCTACCTTCAGGTAATGGAACTGCACAGAGCGGATGGCGTTGAACCAGTCCACTACCTCCTGAGAATGGAGCAGGACAGGACAGAAAGCTCAGCCAGAGCAACAGTGGGGCATCTAAATTCACCCAGCTGCACCCAGCCCTGTGTTAACTACAAACACAATCAGCTCTCCCTCCACAGCATCTCCCTCACATGCACAGAGCCAGCACGGCTGCCCCATTCCCCACATGCACAGGCAGCCCATCTTCTGTAGAACTCCTCCCACACAAACCAACTCAGCCAGTGCTCCTGCCCTGCTCCCTGCAGCAAAACTCTCTCACAGATACACAAACACACAGCCAGAACCCCCACCCTATTACCTACAGCTTCTCCCACACCCCATCCTACCCATGCTTCATACTATTAAATATCAGCAGCTCTTCAAAGCACCTCAATGGCTTCACAGTGTTTGATGCCAAAACCAGATACCTTTCCACTTTCATGGTAGACAAATATATTCCGGGTCTTATTGTCCTTGAGATAGGTGATCTGCAGGCCATTGGGGTTCCCAATCTTCTCTGGCTGGAATGTAGCATTGATGACATCTATTTTAACATTGATTTTAGGTTCTTTGGCCTGAAAACAGAAAGGCATTGATCATGCATGAGCAATCCTAGAAGGAAAGAGACCTGAGCTACTGACTAAGTGGGGTAAGGCAGGGTCAGAGGCTTGACCCAGGTGGAGCCCCTTGCACTTGGCCTTTTTAAACCTTCTGAGGTTCGTATCAGCCCACTTCTTGAGCTTGTCCAGGTTCCTCTGGATGGCATGTCCCACTCCTCCCTACCCTGAGCCATTCCCTCTCTTGTGACAGCATTTTAGCTCTTGCCCCACTCATTTCAAGGAGATGAACAAGCAGAAAAGTAGCCCTCTTCAAAACCAACCAAAGAGAAGGTTTTTGCCACCTTGGCTCACAGTCGGGTAAGGTTGGTTCCAGGAATGGTGCAGGATTACACATTCAGGTAAATGGATAGGAGTGAAGTGAAAGATCAGTCCTTTTCTCAGTAAGTGAGGGAAGCACAAAGGGAGAACATAAGGAAAAGTCACTCTGACAGTAGGAAGGGGATCCTTCTCCTCAGTGACATGTTCTGTTATCATCCCTGAGCTGAGATGAGCAAGGCAACCTCAGAAATACACATAGGAAATTCTGAACATCTCTGTGACCCCACTGCTCTGGGTGGAGTACACACTGAGGTGGGAGTTGACCACCATACTCACATCCTGCTTGGTGAAATACTTCAGACATCCCCCTCTCTCAGACAAGAGGAACTTGCGGGGTAGGAACTGCCCATTGTCTCGACCTCGCTTCCAAAGGATGCCTTCTTTCACCCCTTGGAGCAGAAAAGCCACTTTTAATAGCATTCTCCCACAGGTATGGTAGGCATCAGAGAGCTGCATGCAGCCTGGGGCCCAGCCACCCCTCTGCGATAAAGCACATGATGGACTACTGCTGAGAATAAACACTCCAGATGTTTCACCTCTGACTTACAACTAAAGATGGTGGTGTTTCCGTGCAGTGCAGATAAAAGCTCATGAAAAGACATTCCCAGATTCTTCCCACCTCCTAGTCCTGCTCCTACAACTACCTCTGACAGTGTGAGAGCTGTCTCCTGTGAACACTAGAGTCCTGGCCCATGTTGACTCTGGTGTGGGACCAGAACTCTTCCCATTTGACTCTGCAGGCCCTTGGCCTCCGATGCCCTTTGTCACGGGACTGGCAGTAGCATTTCAAGGAAAACTGCCACGGTTAGAGGGGGTGGCATGCAGCAGGACAGAAATTCCTTATTGTAGATGTCTGTCTCCACCAAGACACCAAATGCCTTTGAAAAATGCTGGCTGGTAACACCAGGCTTTTAAGCAACCTGTGGCAGTGCCAGCCTATGTTGCCCACAATTTAACACCCCCAAAACGAAGCCCAGCAAGTACCAGTTGGGTTCTCAGGCATACTTGTGGGATTTGCAACACTGACTTTGACTTTGACAACATGATTTGCAATCTCATGATGCTGAAAAGTTTCCAGCAAAGGCAGCAGGCAGGATGTTTTGATGCTGTGTTCTGCTCTTACCATCAGAATATGGCAACTGTTTTCCCGGCTCAGTAAATTCTTTGCGTTCATATTTGGCCCGTATCCACTGTTCTCTCAGCACTCTGTGGAGAAAGGTGACAGGTAGCTCAGAAACAAACCAGAGGAATTAGAGGAACAGAGAATTGCCCTTCCCCCTTTTCTTCTGTATGCAGTGACTTACTGGCAGTCATTGTAGGTTGGCTGGTAATAGTAAATAGGGATGTGAGCTTCATATATGGCTTTAGTCACAGCATTCCCATGCTTGGCCAGAAACTGCAGAGTTAGACAGAGAGTTAGTGCCTTGCCTTTGATGCAGACTCATGCAGGACCTTTTCTTTCCTGACCCACTACAGGGCTAGATGCACATCAAACCCTAATGGAGCATTCTCTTTCCCCTCCATTGCAAGATCCTAGCATTCTGGCTGCAGGAAGGTGAGTCTCAAAGGTCTCATCTACTCTCAGACATTACACTGATTGCACCTGAATCGACAGAGTGCCATAAATGTCACTTCCGTAAGGCTGGGTGCACACACATTCAGTGGATTTGCTGCCATGCCCCACGTCTCCTGGAGAGTTCAACAACAGCTCTGCAACACCATCTGGAAGGACATTCCAAACCTCTTCAGTTCTCTTCCAAGGAGCAACAAGACACAGATTATTTTCTTTGGATCGCCAGAAAATATTTTCAGTCCCCTGAAGATTAGTGAGTTGAGGGGGCTGTAATGGGGAGAAGTCAAGTTCCCACAAATGCCATTTTTCTCAAGAGATCATATTATATCTGGAAACTCTTCTCAGAGAATGGAATTGCCTAAGATTTTCCCCTTGGACTGCTGAACTCAAGAGGAGACATTGAGGCTGGATGGTCTTTGCAAGTGGAAAACAAGTAATCTGAAGCAACAAAGACCCTAAACATTAATAAGATACATCGCAAGAGGTCTGCATTTGCCAGAGAGTAACAGGACACATGGAGACACATAAGGCAAGTGTATCCTCCCTCTGCCAGCGGGTTATGGGGAGTTATCCCCAGTTGAGTGTCATGAGTAGAAAAGGGACTGATTAAACCAGATTACATCCCAACTCTGTGGGGTCAAAGGGCTAATTTTGCCGGGACGCTGAGTGTATAGCCTAGTCCAAACCACCTGACATACCCATGGGGATAAAGATCTCACCTGCACCTGAGCATCATCCCAGTAGTCCATCTTGAGGGATTTGACCTTGCTGATGCTAGGGATGTTGCGGTGGATTCCTGAACAGCTGAGGCATATAAAGACACCCAAAGTAGACGATGCCCAGTCAGGATCTGAGAATATGGAAAAGCGTATAACTAGAAGTGGTGAATTTCCCTGGGAGATATGCCTCACCTGAGAATGTAGTCCTGAGAAACAGGGAGCTGGTGACCACAGTGTCATCCAAGCTGATTAATTAACACTCAAGACATGGATGCCAGTCAGAAAAAAAACACAGCTTTTAGTCCCTCATTCCCTGTTCCAATCACTTAGACTGAATTTTCAATGACCTATCTCTTGAAAAATCCCAAAGTGCTCTGTGAACTCCCTTTGTGTAAAGGATCACCCAGATGAAAATGAAACCAACTCTGGGAAAAGACCCAGGAGCTGTTTAGTGCATCACAGCAACCCCCTAGCAGTAATTAGTTCAGGAAGTGGAAAACAACCTTGAATCTAAAACTCTCCTGGAATAATTAAATAGGGCGAAATGGTACTAATTTGCCCAGTCTTAATTTGGCTTGGGTGGTACACTCCTTTTGGGGGCGTATGATGGGTGTTTTTAGCAGCACTGGTAGGACCTCAAACGGGGTACCCTTCTGAGAGGGCAAGCCCTTCAGTAAATGAAATTTTCTAGGCAACTGTGGCAGGCTGTCAGTTCAGAGCTGAGTCATGGTGGAGACAATGCCCTCCTGAATCATGCCTTCTTTCTGGAGCAGTTAGGATTTCACTGGGAGCTTTCCTGTCAGGTCCTGACTGGGCATGACCTTGATTTGCATTTGAGATCTGATATGACTACAACCCACAGTGCTGCAGCTATGCAGCCCCTGCTAATCTGGCACTCCCACATCCCTGTCCTTCTTCCCACCAGTGCTATGGCAGCGTCTTCTCCTTCCTCCCTTGCCAACCCACCTCCAGGGAGAGGAAATGAATACCAAGAGCAATGCCTCCCCTTTCTCTCCACCCCAGGCTCCTGTGCAGTCCAGATAGCCACCACTACTTAGTGGTGGAGACTGCTGCTAGAGATCAGCCCCAGCTCCCTGCTTCCAACTCTTCCTCCAGCATCCTTCAGGGACTCACCTGGCTTCCCGCAGTCTGCGCACAAAGAGTTCTCTGCTCTTTTCCACACTTCCTTCAGGGCCTTCATGCTCCGCTCGTTCCCTCCAGCCATCACCTCGGAATGGTATCCCTCCAGGCAGGGCAGGACAGGGCCAGGAGGGCAGCTGCCTGCACTTTATGCACCTGCAGGCCAACCCACTGCGTTATCCAGGAGAGAAGGAGCCACCTTCTCTGGCAGACAGAGGGGAAAGAGGAAAGCAGGAGAAGCCCAAGGTTAAGGTTAATGGAAAGGGTACAGAGGCCTGTCGGTGCACCTGAGCCGGCTGAGCACAGGCAGGGGCAAAGAGGCTGGAGGCTGAAGTGCACCCAGACTGTTCGTGAGGAGTGAGGAGGAGGAGGAGACCTGCCCCATGGGCGTGGAGGGAAGTGCAGCAATTAACCACGGAACTGGTTTTTCCGCATTTCTGCTGGTGAAAGGACAGGCCAGGAAAAGAGCCCAAGCAGCAAGCAAGCTGATAAAGGAAAGCTGGCTGTGGACAAGGGACTGCCAGGCTGTGACAGGGCTCCTGTCAGGACTCGTCATGCTCTGTGGGCTAGGGGGCCTGGCATTGGCTGCCCCCGCAGCACTTCAGAAGCCTCCACCGACGTCAGCTGGCCACCACACAGGCATTGCACCCATTTTTAAGGCGAGAACAGAGGAGCAATAAAAGTTCAGGAGTTCAGCCAATGTCACTCTAAGCCATCAGAATATGGCAGTCTTGATGCCTCCACCAACTCATGCCAGTACCTCTCTCCACCACTACAGAAACCACGGCTGTCCAGCCTGATGCTGTGACTTGAACACTTGGCATTGGAGCCAAGACCTATCTCCACAATTGCCTTCCCCGGATAAGAGGAGCAGTACATGCTCTGCTAACACCAAGAAATGACAATAGCTTGAAATAAACTCAGAGCTGTATTGAAGAATGCTCAGTTGAAGAACCGCCGATGTTAACCATTCGGAAGAGTGGCATTCATTAAAGAGATGCAGATGTAAAACACTCTGGAATGTCAGAACAAGCCTTGGGCTGTGAGATCGGGTGCTACACAGCCGTGTCCACACAAGGCAGCGGCAGAGAATCTTTTGCTGGGAGGAAGCTGAAGAGGAGTGTAGCCGGAGGCTCCCAAGCCTGAAGCAAACCCAGGCTGGACGCTAGGGCCGGGACCAGGCGCACGCGAGCTCCATGACGCTGGCCGCTCCGTGCCGCCCGAGCCGGGGGCCGGCCGGGCGTTCCGGCGGAAGGGGCGGGCGGCAGCGGCAACGTGGGACCGCCATGGGCCGCAAGAAGAACAAGAAGGGTCCGGGCGGCCGCGAGGGACGGCTGGTGGTGACTTTCGACGAGAAGCAGCGGAGGTGAGGCCGGCGGGCGGGAGGCGGGGAAGGAGGGAAGGCGCCCCCGGTCGCTAAAAGCCGGGGGGTTCTGTGTTGCCGCCGGCAGGGAGTACCTGACCGGCTTCCACAAGCGGAAGGTGGAGCGGAGGAAGGTGGCGCTGGAGGAGATCAAACGGAAGCTGAAGGAGGAGCAGAGGAAAATAAAAGAGGAGGTGAGGGAAAGGTCTTGTGTCCCCCCTCGCCAGGGCGGGCAGTGAGCGGGGCAGGAGGGGCGGGCAGAGGCGCCGCATGACCTGTTTCCATTCTTCAGCGGCACCAGGAGTATATGAAGATGCTGAGCGAGAGAGAGGAGGCACTCGGTACGTGCTGGGCCCTCGGTGGGGAGGGAGGTGGGCGCCCGTGGTCCGACAGCCCTGGCTGAGTAATGAGAGTTGGAGCAGGGATGCTCGCACGCTGTCCCGCAGCAACAGCTGCTCGGTCCTGTCGTGTCCCCCAGACAAGCTGGGCAAAAATCTGAGCAGTGATTTTTCAGCCCTCTGGCCCGGGGATCATGAGGGTTGTACAGAAAGGAAGGAGCAGGAGGACGTCTCCAAGGTGCCACCAGGTCCCCTCAGTGGGGAGAAGGAGCTTGCCCTCCAGGCTTGCAGTGCCAAGCCCCTCTGCCTTTTATCCCTGCATGCCAAGGCTGGGTGTTGCCCCTGCCCAGCATGGTGCAGCAGGAGCAAGTGAGTTTATCTCATGAAAAGCTGGGCACTTTGCAGTGCACTATTTCTTGTGTCCCCAGAGGAGGCTGATGAACTGGAGCACTTGGTGACGTCGCGGACGGAGTCTGTGAACATCGACCACCCAAACCACATCGTAACCGTGACCACCATCAGTGACCTGGACCTCTCTGGGGCACGGCAGCTGGGACTGACCAGCCCCATGGTAAAGCCTCTTGCTGCCTCTCTATATCAGCTGTACACACTCCTGGGGCTGGTGAGGTAGGGCTGGTGCTCCCTGAATATGCCCAAAGACTTGCAGCTGGCTGCCAACAGGGATAAAAAGAGAAACTCATAACTTTTATATTTTTCCACAATTTAAATGGAGCCTGTAAAGAGGAGGAAATGTCCTGTGTGAATAGCTCACTCAAAACCTCCCTGGAATCCTTTGGTAGTCCCAGCTGACCGTGGTTAAAGGAAAATTGGTAATGGACTGGATGGCATCAGTGTAGTACTTTAAAAGCTGATACAACACAAGCAGCAAGATTCCAGACTTTGCTGCATGGGCTGTCCTCAGCCTCTTTCCTTTGTCCTGTTCAGAAATATTACTGTTAGCATGAGGAGGGATTTCTCTCTGCATAATCCCATGCTTGGACCACAAATAAGGAAACCACTCCGTTCTGGTTGTCCTCGCTTTTATTCTCAAAATACATTGTAACTAAGATCTTGTATTTGTTTCATAGAGTTATTATTCCTTTTTTAGGCCATCTAATCTGAAAATCCACTCAAAGAGGTCTTGGTAGTAATTTAAGAAAAAGCCGAGACCTTTGGTTCATAGTTTAAACTTCCAGTTGCACAGCCATTAAGATCATGCTGAAGTTTTTGGATCTTGGGGTGGATTACTGTAGGACATCTCTCTGGTTGTGCCTTTCTTCAGGGCTGCAATAGGAAACCTTGACACTTGGACAGCAAGGGATGTGGAGAATTAAAAAATCTGTCACTACTTAGTTCACAAAACAGGATGAAACCAAGGAGGCAGTGGAAATGCCAGCATCACAAACATGCTTTCTTTTTAAGGGAAAGAATGATGGCTCTGAAGAAGAGAAAGGGGACGAGGTGGTGAACAAGCCTGCAAGAACAATGCCCAAGAAGTCCAGAAACCCCTTCCTGTCTGAAAAGTATGTATAGATTCCTTCAGGCCTTTGCTGTTCGGCTCTGGAAGCTGACTGGAATGTTGGGTTCCGTGGCGGCCGGAGGGGTGCGGTGCTGCGCGGGCAGGGGCCGGCAGGGGGCACTGGCGGAGCGCAGCCCGCGCACCCCGCTCCGCTCCGGTCCTGTGACCGCGCCGGAGGAGCGGGAGCGGCAGTGGGGTGGGCTGCGTCCTCACCTCTTACCTCCTTCATCGCGGCACATTCCACAGCGTGCAGAGCTTGTCTCTAGGGTTGAAGGTCAGAAGATCCTAAAGCTGAAAGCTCAGGCATTCTCCACATTTTTCAGTACGCAGGTTTTACAACTGCGTTAGGGGTGTGGAGAGTTACTTTAACTCTGTGGTGTCTGGGCAGGATGATGCTCCCAAAATTAATTTTTGTTGTTACTGCACATGGAGACTTGCAGATTTCCTGCACAGCTTGGAGTCCCTTTGGGACTTGCTGTGTCTGGCATCCATTCCTGCTGGGCCACATAGATCTCTCCAGCTATTGTTGTGGTTTCGCCTTGCTTCTGCAGGCTTCAGTCCCTAAATATTCTTCTCTTTCTGCCCTCCACAGAATCTCTTCTCTTACTGCCACACTGCACATGCACAGCCGGAAAAAGACAAAAGGAAAGAGATCCCAGTGTGGGCAAGGCCCACGTAAGAAAATCCAGAAGTCCAGCACAGGGCGAACCACTAAGACTCAGCGACGGAGGCTGACGGGCAAAATGGGCCGTGACCAAGATTAACAGAAAAACTAATGTTCAGACCACCAGCTGGGGCAGTGCTCCACACCTGGCCTGCTGCTCTTTGGGACGCTGTCATTGTGGGCAAGCACCGTGTTTACTTGGGATTCTGACTAGGAGTGAGCCCAGTTCAGCCTTTCTGTAGCCTTCTGAGCACTGGCCAGGGTGACTAGACAATCTACCCATTTATTTTTGCAGTGATCTCCAGCTAAGTGTCTGGGTGCCACAGAATCTGTTAAAAACTTCTGCCAAAGGTCACATTCTCTGTGGCGTAACCCGTCTGTCCTTGGGCCCCCCTCCTTTCAGAGCTGATACTTGGCTTTATCAAAGAAGAGGATCTGGGGCAGAGTGCAGCAGGCACATCATTGTCAGGGCAATTTGAGAGACTTGGAAGAGCTCTGCTTGCAGTCCTGCATCAGTGCCCTGGCATTTCTGCTGTGCAGTAAATCCTTTTTCCATGGAGGCATGGTGTCATCTTGTCTCGTGTGTTTCTTTACTGCACACACAGTGCCACACCTGAATGCAGGGGTACTTTTTGCTTGCTACTTGTGCCAGGTGAAATTGAGTAACTTTGTGAATAAATTTGAAGTCATTTTGCTAAGAAAAAAACCTGTGACTTTTTTGGAGTATAACAGGAGCTGTGCTAAGGCCAGTACCAACTGGAAAGAGAGGGAGGTAATTCCTGGTGTTTAAAGGATATTGAAATCCACTGGTGCTTGAAAAATGGAATAGCTAGGAGCTATTTCTGTGGCAAGGCAGAGCCAGCTAGAGCAGGAATGGCTCATTCCATTGTCTGCTGAATATGCCGATCGTAACTGCGATAGCTCAGGGGAGTATGAAATGCCCTAATGCCCTTGCTGTGTGTGTGTGGCCCTCTCCAGGGTGGGAGTGGCAGAGGCTGCCCTTGCCCTTTACCTCAGGGTTGCTGCAGTTATTAGCAGCTAATTGCCTTTCTTTTTAGGACCTCAATGTATATTTTTTAGCATGGTTGCCTTGGGCAGGGGGACAAAAACAACTTTGCATGGTTGGGATTTAGGAATACTAGTAGCAAAACTGAGTGAATCCTCTGAGGAAGAGAGTGAGCCCAGGCAGCATGCTGGCCTCTGTCCTGGAGTATCGTGGAGTATTCTGCCTCTGTCAGCCAGGCCTCCTCCCATGCCATGTGTGCACTGGAAAGGAAATGACAAAGAAAAGGCCTATGTGTCCAAAACCCACACCAGAAAAATTTGCAACCCAGCAATGGGCAAGTAAATAGATTCCTCATGCCAGAAATGGGAGGGAAAAGAGTAAACCAGTGCCTGAGGCTGCCTGGAGGAACATCAGAACAATGCTGATGGCCACCAGCTGCTAAAGCGAATGGCACCAGCCTGATGTATCTCTCCATCGTTTCTTGGAGGGTGTGCACACAGAGCCGTTCTCCAGAGTGTGTTAAGGGGGGATATGATCTCAACACTGACAGCAGGAGCGCAGTTTCTGCCGGAGGGAGGGTTCTGGAGGGAACCGGGTGACACACGTGCTTGTGGTAAGGAATGGGGTCCTCTTGCACTTCCCTTTCCCCTCTGAAGAAGGTAATTGCTGGGGAAGTGGACACTTTTATCACTGGTGCTTTGTATGCTTGGATTTAGAGTCCCAGCCTGGACTGAGTTCTTGGACACTAACACTGAATAAACTCAGTCACATTATTAAGGTATGTGTGTGTGTGGTTTTCTGACCTCTAAAATAGTTCTCAAACGCTGCCTTGAAGGCCACTCCAGAAAGGTCGTGGGATTTAATGGGTGACCTTACCTCTCCACCTGTCCACCTGGGGTTCTTGGGCGATTCAGAGCTGTAAAAACACAATTCTGACAAGGCCAAAAGCGTGATGCTTGGATCTCGGCCAAAGTATCCAAGAAGTCCTCTTGGGTGACCTCACTATATTCTGGATGAGGTGTTTAAAGTGACTTTAGTTTTTGTCATTTTGCTGCCAGGTGATCTAGAAGAATCTCACTTTTAGTTTGCTGTTTCCCAGGCCTAATAGCATCTTTGAGCCTTTCTCAAGTGTCAGCTGAAATCTCCAACAGCCTCTTCCATGCTCTGAAATCTTTCAATTCCTGCTAGAAAATGAGTTTTGAAATTCAAAAAACCATAAAAGTGTATGGAAAAACTGAGAACAGAACTGTTAAATCCTATACAGCATTAACCATCAGGATTGTTCACTGAAATGGTGTTTCAGTGTGAATAGTGTGATTGAAATCACACTATTGATTTCTCCATTTGATTGATTAAAGCTTTATTTTGTAATGTGAATTACTGACTCAGCCCTAGCCTGCTGTTTTTATTATGCACAGGGTGTACAGTCAGGCTACCCCCGGATATATTGAACTGAGGATACGACTTTTCGCACACAAGTTAGTGAGTTAAGTGTTTGCCAGACACATCACAGTTCATACCAGACTCTGGCTTAAAATTCTTGTTTGCTGCTTCCACTTGTTTTCAAGATGGATTTGAGCATTTGGGGGTTTTTTCCCCCCTTTAGCTGCCAGGAGGAGGCTGTTTCCAAATGTAAGGTACTTGCAAAATGTAAGGTACTTGCAAAAATCAACATGCTAGTGCAGCTGCTGCTCCGTAAAGGAAAAGCAGAGACCAGCAGCTCCCTGTGAACTCCATTTTCCACAGGCATTTCACGCGTGGCTCTGCAGCTAGGTCACCTGGGGCACCTGCGCGTTGCTGTTTTTGTGCCCCAGGCTCGCACAGAGATGCAGGGCTTTGACATGGACTGCCACACTGGGGTTGCCATGCATGATGGCTTTCACTGGCTAGACTGCGATTCTGCACACATGCACACATAAAGATATAATTGGGATTACAGAGGATCAAAAGCAGACTGGGAGCCAAAAAGATCAGACAGCTGGGTGAAAATTGGAGTGCAGCAAAAAGGAGGAATGGTTGCAGTGCGTGCATGAGCTGTGTGATAAGCAGTGCACTGTAGTTACTGCTTTTGTAGTGTACCAAGCTCAAGGCTCTACTCAGTACAGTCACACTGCTGCTTCCAGCATTGTGTTCCAGAAATGAACTCGAGGAAAAAAGTTACTGGGGGAGTGACACTAACTTTGGGAGACTAAAAGGGAGCTGAATAATGGGTTGTGTGGGGTAGATGGGTTTGAGGATTGGATTGCAGCCCTTAATGAATAAACAAAAAGCGAAGTTGAATTTTTTGTAACTCTCACCAGCATCGGGAAGAGGAGTTTGAATTGTAGAAGGAGCAGTGGAGGACAGATGTTAAGGGCGTTCTGCTAGAAATAGCAAGGGTCAGGCAGGGCTTGTGCTTGGTAGGTAAAGCCCACATCAGACAAATCTCTCTGAGTGCTGGGGGTAGGCATGACCCCCTGTTGGAGCTGTGCTGGGACACGGTGGCGTTTCACTGTCTCAGTGCTTGCGGTTAAGTCCGCTGCTTTGGCTCTGGTCCGGCTTCGGGACAACCAGCTCAGGGGGTGCAGCCTCCAGGGAGCGCTGGGGAAGGCCCTCGGCAGGCGGCGGGGCGGTCCCTGGGGAGCTGCGGCCGAGGGGAAGGGCC
>WEIT01027220.1:292813-315130 GCA_013389985.1 Dryoscopus gambensis
GGCGGGGGACCCCAGCTGTCAGCCGCCGTCTCCGGGGGTCCCTCCACTCCGGAGGTCTCTGGAGCCGCCGCTCCCCGGGGGACTCTGGCCCCGAGACTCGCGGCTGTGGCGGTTCCTCCCTGGCTCCTTTCCCCATCACCGCTGGGGTCCCCCCAGGGCTCCCCGTGGCCGCTTCGGCCCCGGCGGGCACCACCCCACCGCGATAACCGTGAGCGTGGACCGGGCTGAGGCCAGGCCAGCTCACCGCACCGATGACCGCAGTCGGGTGCGAAATTCGTGTCCCCCCGGGCGTGGGGAGCTCCTGCTCGCTGTGGGAAACAGATGCGGTTTGGGGCAGGGAGCATCCCACCCCTGGGGCGAGCCTTCCGTGGCACGGGCGGCTGCCGGCCCCAGCGGGGTAATGGAGGTGACAGGCTGCGCTGTGCCCGCCGGCGTTTCGCACGGGGGCGGTGGGAAAGGGAGAGCCCGTCGCCCGCTGGCTCTGCTTACTGCACGTGTAGGTTCGGGAGCTGCATGTGTGCTCCAGCCTGGGAGTGAATTTGCTTTCACCCAAGTGAGCTGGAGCAAAGCTTTTGCTTTGTGTTTTGGCCTGGGGCCCACGCCTTGAGAAGCGGGTTCCCCTTTTAGAGGAGAGGAGACATTGCGCTTTCCGGGAGGCTTGAGAGCCCCTTGCACCGTCTCCCGGAGGTGAGGGGAAGCAGAGCCCCAGAACCTGCAGTGCTGAGGGGCTTTTGGGAAGAGCAGGAGGCGCGGTGATGACAGAGGCTGGTGATGAGGACACACCTGACCATCCTGCTCGGACACTGTGCTTTCTCAGCCTTCCACAGCCTCTTCTCCTCCATTTCTCCATCCTGGCGCCTCAGTACCACCCATGCGCCATTCCTTTGCTCCCACCCTGTCCCTTTTCCTTCTTTGGTGTTTACATTCTTTGGATACTTACAGACTGTTATCACCTTCCCTGTAGCCCTTCTTCAACCAGAGCAGGCAGCTGCCGCTCCTTAACCTGCTGTTGCAAGCCAGTCTTTCCAGATATCACCTATGTCCCCTGAGACCCCTCCAGTGCCTCTACCTGGCCAGCTGTGGGGCTGAACGTAAAACTCTGATGGCTTTGGATGCAACTGGGCAAAATCACTGCCACCACCTCCCAAGCCATCCACAGCCCCGAGCTGCAGGGCCATGCATTCTGCCGGGGGTGCATCCTGCCACATCATTGCATCTCCGGCACCCGGATCTCTCCCAGCAGCTCGGCTTTCCTGGATGTTTCCTCCTCCCACTGCTGGGCCATTTCCTCTGGATGAGGGGTTCTGTTGGAACCCTGCGCTCTTCTCTGACAGTACCCTGAGCTTTTTATGCTGGATGAGGAAACTGGGTTTGGTTGTGGGGAAGGCAAGAAAAGTGGCTTTAAGCACTTTGTGTATCAACTGAGGCCTCAACTTATGGTACTGACCCCGCAATGACAAGAATAGTTCAAAGACAATTCTACAGCGCTGCAGCTCCGTGTCTAGGGCTGGCTGGGAAAGCAGAAACCCTGTGCAGTTTGCCTGCTTGGGAGAAGCCCTCCAGGGGGATTTTCTGGCCCCAGCACTGCTCTGGGGGCAGCAGTTCTGGCAGGACTTCGTGGCAGTTTTCCCAGCAGCATGCATTCCGTTAATATTAATTATTTTGACACCTAATGCTTTGGGATTGTAAATCCTCAATAAGATGAGACCCAGCTGATCTATACGACAGCCCCAGCCAGGATTCCTTTTGCTCCCTCTCTCCCCATACTGTTTTTCTGCCTCTGTGGAGCCTGCCCATCTCTCTCTCTTCTGTTGAGCGCACATGCGTCCCAGGAGGGGGGAGGTTGTACTTTGATATTTTGTCTCCTTTCCTTCCCTCTCGCTACTCTGAATTCGGAGCTGGAGCTTAAGTCACCGGACTGGAAGGAATAACGGGAAAAAGGGTGGAGCTGCCACGGAGAAAGAATTAGTTTTTGGGGTGCTTTCTCAGGGCAGCAGTGGAGCCACCACAACGTCTGGGCTGATGGGCATGTATAAATCCCCCTCGTCTCCTAGCTGCCAGCAGTGCCTGTCACCTCAGCAGGAGGTGAGGTTTGGGAGCCCCCCATGTGCTTTCACTCTTGTTTCCCTCCCTTCCCAGGGAGCTCCGGGCTGCCGGATGCTTCTGGCCAGGCCTGAAGCTGTAGCAGGCAGTGACCCTCCCCTTGGCAGGACTCCGTGCTCCTGCTCGAACCAATGGCCAGAGCGCCAGGGTGGGCCGGCACATACTCGGCTCTTGCCGCCCCCTAACCTTGGGTGTAACCCACGAGCAGCAGCTCAGGGAGGTGAAAGCAGGGAAAGGCTTGGCCTGGCTGTACAGCCAGGGAGCTGGGCTTGTGGGGCAGCTGTGTCTGGCCACTGGGCTTGTTCAGGGGACGTGGAGTGGCCATCGGCTTGCTGAGCCACCTCCTTCTCACCAGCTCCGTCTCAGCTGGTGGTTGTGACATGTGGGGACTGCTGGTGGCTTCCACAGGACTGGCAGGTCTGGTGCTGGACCTCTGGGAGGTCCAGCTCTGGTACCATGATTTCTCCAACACTGTCCCTGCCTGGTTTGGCAGCAGAAGAGGGGGCAGGTTGGCCAACTGCCTTCCAAGGGAGAAGAGGCGTTGGACTGAATTCTTTGATGGTGCAACTTCCTGGGAGCCAGCAGGGTTGGGAGGAGGGACCAGCTCGAGCCTGTTTGGCTGAGGGCAAAGCCAGGGAGAGAGGATCTCCTGAGTCAGCTCTCTGGCTCTCCACCTTGGGAAGAAGATAAACTGGTTGGGATGCTGCACCAGCGACATGAGGTTTGGAGGAGGCAGAGTGCAGGGAAACTTCTTTGTGGCACAGGGTGATCTGGGTGAAATTGTCTTCATCCTTATCTACTGTAGCTGTGGCTGGGCAGAGGGCAGGCTCTGTAGTGGGAGGGAGCAGAGGGAGCTGGGTAAGAGAAAAACCCTCAGAATCTCTGAGAGGGTTGAACCTTGGAGGGAGAGGGGAGAGGATCAAGCACTGACTTCATCTCTACCCTGGGGCACATCGTTTAAAGTCAGCGTGTTTTCACAGCTGTTGAATTGCCTCCTGTAGGTTTTTGGTGAGGGCTGAGCTACTATGTTTTTAATAAATGATTGGTGGTGAAGTTACCAGAGGGACATAGCTCTGGGGCACGGACAACCAGGGTTGGGACAAGGCGTGTCTGGTTCTTTGTGGCTTTGCCTCCATCTCCGAGGCAAGCCCCATTGGTGGTGGTGGAGCACTCCCTTCTGCCCACTCTCCTTGTCCCTGCCTCCCCCTCTCTGAATAAATACCTCTGAGGTACCTTGTGGCAACCTCTTTACTGCATTTTTTCCTTTTTTTTTTTTTTAAACCTCTTCCCTTATCTCCTGCTTCCTCTTACGGGAATGACTGCCTGCTGCTGAGAGCTATGCCCAGGTTTCCTTTGCCATAGGGTCATATACCCCCACGAGTTTCCTAAAAGGCTATTTCCATTTTTGTTCTGCCACTGGGGACTCACCTTCCACCCCCTGGCATGGAAAGCCCTTTTGTGGGTCACTCCAAGACAGTAATTCTCTGTTTTGTTTTCCAGCCGGATCTTCTCAATTTCAAGAAGGGATGGATGTCCATCCTGGATGAGCCAGGAGAGGTAAGCCTCAGATGAGTCTGCCTCTTCCCCTATCCCCTGCTGCTGGAGAGCCTCGGTGAGCCAGCTGATTTCCTTCCACCTTGCTCACTGAGGTCTCTCCTGCTGGGAAGGGCAACGGGAAACATATGGTGGAGGTGCCTCTCTCCCAGGTGAGGGTCACGAGGGGGATCTGGGTGGGACGTGGAGGAGGGGAAAGAGAAGGCTGAGAGGTCGTAGTGTGGAGCATCCTTCCTTGTTCCTACGCTTTCCCTGGTAACTGCCTATCCATTTCCCTCCTGTCTTTTCCCTTCCCTCCCCCTGCCCGATGTGGCTGCAGTGGAAGAAACATTGGTTCGTGCTGACCGACTCGAGCCTGAGGTATTACCGGGACTCGAACGCGGAGGAGGTAAGCATGGCCAGCCTGTCACCAGCCCTTTCTTCCTTCCTGGACAGCGGGGAGAGGAACACAGCTCTGGCATGACCAGGGTGCTCCTGGTCACGGCGACAGTGCCATGTCCTCCTCAAGGATGGCAGAGATGCCAAGCTGCTCTTTGCCAAGAGGTGACAAAGAGGATGAAGGCAGGGTGGCAAAGTCTGAGGGGACTGTCAGTGGTGGGAGGTGAGGAGAAGGGCTGGGCATCTGGGATGCTCTCCATCCATGCTCCTGGCAGCCCTTGGGTTAGAAGAGGCCATGCTGTGCTGAGCGTGGCTCCCGAAGAGCCAAGCCTGGCTCCCAGGGAACTGTGGGGTGAAGGCAGAGGTGGCATTTTTCAAAGCTGGCTGAGCACTGATGTCCTAGCGGGTGGCTGTGCTTGCAGGCTGATGACCTCGATGGAGAAATCGACCTCCGTTCCTGCACGGATGTGACAGAGTTTGCGGTGCAGCGCAACTACGGCTTCCAGATACACGTGAGTGTCCAGCACTGTGTGTACAGAGCAGCAGCCCCAAGGGACACGGGGTGGGAATGTGTGCTCCCTCCCTGTGCCAAGATGCTGATAGGCAATTCATATGGATCTTGTGCCAACATGGTGGCCCAAGGTTGTTTTTTTGACACACGGGTGACAGTGCTCTGGGACCTCAGGGCTGTCCGCCTGCAAAGGAAGGAAGGAGGAGGAGGAGGCTTTGCAGGACTGGCAGAAGGATGTGCTGGAGGCAGTCCAGGAGCCAAGCTAAATGCCAGGAGTGTCTAACTGACATGTTGGCCAAGGCAACTTTTCCACAGCTGTGGGGGGGAGTGGTGAGCACTGCAGGTCTCGATGTAACCTGGCAGACCGTGCTCTGAGTGACAGCCTGTACCCTGGATCCAGCCCCAGTACAGTTCTGCCCTTGGCTATTTGTTGTAGCAGCAGCAGGTGGCTGCTAAGGCAGCGTGAGAAATGGTATTTCTGTGGGTGTGCAGGGGTGGGCACTTCATGGTCTGGGTTTCCCTGTGCCCTGCTGCTGTACACCAGTGCTGGCACCTGACTCCCAGCACCTGAACAGCTGGATTGCACCAGTGCATGTTTGGCCCAGTGTGCCAGCAAGGTTTCTTTTGCCTTTGCTTGGAGACAGTCTCATGAAGGATGTGTAACAGGCTCCCCTTCAAACAGTACGTCTCCTGTCCCACCCCTCCACCTGTCCCCAGGAGCCTGAGACAGAGGGTGGCCTTTCTAACAGCCCAGCACCTTTGTATGCGAGTGCCTGTGGCTCTCAGGGAGCAAGTGGGAGCTGCTGCACCTCCACTGGGTGCTGACAGGGCCTGTGTCACCTCCCTGTTGCAGACAAAGGATGCCGTCTTCACCCTGTCAGCGATGACCTCTGGCATCCGGCGCAACTGGATCGAGGCCCTGAGGAAGAATGTGCGCCCAGTCAGTGCTCCAGACGTCACCAAGTAAGAGCTGCCCAGTGCTGCTTGTCCTCTTCTCCCTTGCTGTCCCTCTAACCTGACAGGCAGGAAGGCCAGGAAGGCCCATCTGGAAATCTCACCACTCCCAGATCGGCCCTCCCTCTGCTCCTTCTGAAAATGGTTTGGTTACACCACCCAGTGACAGGGGTTGAGAACCTGATGGCTCCCTTTCTTGTACCTGCTTTTTGCCTCACCACATCAGTTTAGACTGTTTTCTCCACCAGCATAGCTGGAACCAGGGTGAATCCTTGCTGCCTGGTGGAGAAATGCATTTCCCTGAGGGATGGGATGCTACAGGCCCAGCTCTGCACTCAGGGTGGGGCTTTGTAAGACTGGGCTGAGTGAGGGTCTGAGCCTTGGGCAGTTGGCAGTGTCTCTGCTGGCATCCTTTCCCACATGGTGCCTCTCCTTCACCAGCTGCTGCTCTGCTTTCAGACTCTCTGAGTGCGACAAGGAGAACTTCCGTAACTGCGTTCCCCAGAAAGGCTCGCTCCGGACGGAGGAGCAGCAGCGGCCTGGCTCGGGCTCCGAGGGGAACTCAAAGGGCAGTCACTGGAAGGCGGATGGGCAGCGCCATACCTTTGACTATGTGGAGCTGTCTCCCTTGCCACAGGACCCCGGGAATCAGGGGTCCCTACAGAGGACGAAAGGCAGCTTGAGGATCTCCGACCGAACTCCCAAGTATGAGGAGCTGGAGCGGGATCTGGCCATCCGTTCAGAGGAGAGGCGGAAATGGTTTGAGACCCCCGATGGCAGGGTCCCCAACAGCGATGGCCCAGCAGGAGACTCTTCCCGCAAGGCTGGGGAGCAGGACCTCCCCTCTCCTCCGCTTTCAGAGGACCAACGGATTCGTCTGAATGAGGAGATAGAGAAGAAGTGGCTGGAGCTGGAACGCCTGCCCTTGAAGGACTTGCAGCGGGTGCCCTTGACAGCACTGCTGAACCAGAGCAAGGGGGGCCAGGGAGACACCAATGAGGCGCTGAAAAAGGAGGTAAGAGCATCCCTCCTCTCTGAAACTGGGATTCTGGTGGCCCCTTAATGTGGTCCTTGGCAACAGGCAGCTCTGCAGAAGAGCAAGGCAGAGGTGCAGGGAGATGTTCGTTCTTTCTGGCTCCTCAAGTGCATGGAAGCTTTTGCAAGCCGGTAATGCAAGGCTAGAGGCCAGCTCTCACACACCTGCAGAGGTTCCCCAGACCATGATCTGGTCCAGGATAATTTATTTGGTGGCACTACTTGTGTGGAATCTGTGTTTCCTGGGAGTACATTCACAGCCTTTCCTCTCTGGCTATTCCCAAGCCTGCAAGAACTTCAGCTGCCAGCCTTTGAAAGTGGCCATGCAGTGGTGGTTTCCTCCACCTCTGAAAGCTGGGATGTCGCCTCCTTTCCTCACTAGCGCTAAGCAGGCTGGGGCTGGCTTTGCCAGTTTGGTCCCTTGGCAGGCTGCTGGGGAAGCAGACGCCTCCATTGGCCATGCATTGTCCTCCCCATCCCTAAGCCTGGGGTTTGCATGTGGCACAGCTGGATTGGTCAGGCCATGGCACTTTTCCACCCTTGGCTGAACGTCTTTCTCTGTCCTCCCTGGCACAGATCCAGTCGCTGCGGACACAGCTGGAGTCCTGCCGGGCCAGAAATGAGAGCCTTCGGGAGGCAGCAAAATCCCAGGGAGACAGCCATGTGCCCCGGGGATACATCTCACAGGTGAGTAGGGTGCAGGACTCGGGTCACTCCCAGTACCAAACTGGAACATGCTAGGACTCAGCTTATTGCCGAGCAGGTATTGCTAATCATTGGGTTGCCATGGTGACCCTAACTGGGCGCATTTATAATCAATGTTAATTACATAAAGGCTGGTGCGTGTTGCCTGGCCTTAAAGGGACCAGGGTTATAAAGGGAGAGAAGGAGAATTTGGGGAGAGGTGCAGGATCGGTGTCCTGCTTTGTGTGTGAACACGATGCTGGCCTGGGCCTTGGGGATGAGCTGTCCCCCAGCTTGGGAGTGGGTCAGCAGCTTCCTGAGGAGCCTCTGGTCATTCCCTGGTGGTTTGTTGCTCACCACATGTGCTTCTCACTAACTGGGGCTCTCGAGTGTCTTGTTAAAAGCAATCAGTCAGTCCCTGGGGACAGCTCGAGCCCTGAAGGTCGCTTTGACAGCGCAGCCCATTTGTTTGCTGGGATAGCACGTGGGAGAGACAGCAAAGCAGAATTTGCTCATGCTTCAGCCTCTCACTTCTCTTTGTTTATTTATTTTCCCCGCTCATGAATTCATCCAAAGCAAGCAGGGTCACATCCCATAGGGATTTCCTGTGGGGAGGCTGCTGTTCTACCACACAGTGGCGTTTTCAGGATGGGCCTTACATGTTGGAAGATACTGGGCCAGAGGAGGTTGGCAGGGCAGGAAATTGGGCCTGGTGAAGTCTGTTGCAGGGGGTTGGCTGTACCTAGCACAGATAAAGAAACCCACAAGGCCCTGTAGCACCCGGCCCAGACACTTACCAGTCTCTGTTTTTTACAGCTCACAGGCCTCTTTATGGTCAAAAAAAGAAAGCAAAAGCAGTGGGGAGGAACTTCCTTATCTCCCTAATAACTTGGCTCAAAAAGCCAGCATTTCACATCGGAGGCCAAACTTGGCCCTTCCCCAAAGGATTCGTGCCCTCTCAGTCTGCCAAGGGCTGCAGCTGGTCTGTGGACCGATCACCAAACTCCTCACCTTTGATTCCTCACCTTTTCCTGTGCTTTGGTTGTTCTGTGAAGCTTCCCAGCTTCCCTCATCTCCGTAGAGAGGAGTAGCCAGGAAGGGCTTGCATTTACACGTGTTCCAGCATCTTTTGTAGGATCCTTTGCCTTAGTGGGGAAGGAATAGGTTGGCAAGGGGCTGCTGGGGGATGTGAGGACTTCCCATCTCTCTGCTGATGTCTTTGAGGCCCAGGCTATTAATAATAATGGCATGGTTTGCTGGTGAACAAATCCTTTCTGAGAGAGTCAGCATCTGGAGCGGGGAGTGAAGGCATAGCACCAAGGTGGAAACCTCTTTGCTTTGCTCTAACTCGAGTTAACCACAGCACTCAGCATAGAAAGAACCATCCCCTTGGTCTCAGGGCCATCACAAAGGAAGGAGAGCTGTGTGAGGAGGATCCCTAACCATTAGGCTGTGGGGAGGGCTCTTTGGCAGCCTCCGTCAGGTCACAGGGCAGTGCAGGGTGTCACTTTTCAGGAGAGGAGGCTCGGTTTTCATTGATTCCAGGGGCTGCTGCTTCATTTAAAAGGCAGATACTAAGATGCAGTTCCCACTGATGGTCTCTTCCAGCCTGGCGGTGCAGCCTAGCGTAGGGTCAGGACTGTGGTGTCAGACGTGTCATTCCCAGCTCTTGGACCAAGAGGAATGTTCCTGTCTTCTTGTGTTAAAATTTTAAGAGCTAGAAGAATGTTCTTCCTCTGTGAAGCACAAAGTGGGGTTGCAAGATGTGTGTCCCTGTCAAATGGTTGTGTTCAGCAATTAAAATGCCACCTCACTTTCAGAAGGAAAAGACCCTCCTGGGAAGTAGTCTCACTTCGTTGAAAATGTCCCTGGACCTGGGTGAGGTTTGCAAAGGCAAACATCAGCCCGGTCAAGTGCCTGCCCTGGCCCAAGCCCTTCCTTCTTCCCTCCTGGTCTCTCACGCCTCCTTTGCCCCTCGCAACAGGAGGCCTGTGAGCGCAGCCTGGCTGAGATGGAGTCATCCCACCAGCAAGTGATGGAGGAGCTGCAGAGGCACCACCAGCGGGAGCTGGAGCGGCTGCGGCAGGAGAAGGAGCGGCTCCTGGCAGAGGAGGCGGCGGCAACGGCAGCAGGTAGGAGCAAACAGCGAGCTGTGCCCCTGCTCAGCTGGGTCCCTCCTGCCTCTCCTCAGTGTCTCTTGCCAGAAGCCAGTGGTGCCAGTCATCTGGAGCCACAGTGTTGACTGTGCTGGTGTGAGGCTGACGCTCCTTGGAGCGTGAGCTTTGGTGCGTCTCGCTCCTTTGGGTGCTGATGGAGATGGGGTGGTAAAGATAGTGAAGGAAATGGGGTCATGCCTCTGTGGATGGGTGGGAGGGGACCAGCACCTTCTTGTAGGTGGGCATGGCTGGCAGAAGTGGTAGAGAGCTCCCACAATGCCCTGTGTTAGTCCCCTTGGCAGCATGATGATCCTGGAGTGTGGAGACGGTGAGAGATACCCTGTGGGAAGAAGGGAAAGAGGAGGAATCGACGGAGACAGATCTGGGAACCTGCAGTGGCAAGAGCTTTGCCAGTTCTCTCGTGTGTTTTCTGTGAAGCTGGCACAGCCTGACCCCCCATGTCTCATTGTCCCCCTCTGCAGCCATTGAGGCACTGAAGAAAGCCCACCGGGAGGAAATGAATAAGGAGCTGGGCAGGACACGGAGCTTCCAGCAATGCAGCTCACTCCCAGAAGCCCTCCAGAAGCAGCACCAGTAAGAAAGCACCTCTCTCGCTCTCCTTGTCTGATGATGCTGCCTTGTGCCGCTGTCACCACACCCCATCTGCAGCTCTAGCCCTGAGCTTTTCCTCCTGGCACTTCCCCAGCTCCCTCCTCAGGGCTAGTGGGTGCCCAGTAGTGGCTCCCAGGGCTGCTGGAGCTGTAGGGCGGGGAGTTTTGTCCCTTGCTTGGTTCTTTTCCCTATAGCACGTCCTTCATACCTATTGCTATTTCCCCTCTATTTTCGGTATAGAAAGCTCCTCCATTTCCTTCTGCATGGCTTGGAGCTCCAAGAAGCACCACACTCATGTGTGGGAGTGTGGGAACTGAAGCTCTGGTTCACAGGGAACATTGTCTTGTACTAACGACTGATGTGGGCAGGGGCTGGCCATGGCAGGGGGAAAGGCAATGCCGGGGGCCAGGAGCTGGCAAGGGTTTTGGGGCAACAATGAGCTGGTGCCTCTTTGGCAGGTTGGATGTGGAGTCGCTGAAGCGGGAACTGCAGGTGCTTTCTGAGCAGTATTCCCAAAAGTGCCTGGAAATCGGGGAGCTCACCCAGAAGGCAGAAGAGCGGGAGCGGATACTGGAGCGCTGTCAGCAGGAGGGGAAGGACCTCCTCTGGAAAAATCAGGCAAGAGAAGGGCTTTCCTGCCAGCAGAGAGTGTGGAGCACTGGAGCGTGTTCCTCCCTCTCACAGCACAGCCCCTCTGTTAAAACTCCGCTATTTGTTCTTATTTCTTCCCTTCTGAGATTTTATCATCAGAAAGAAAAAGATTAGGAGTTAGAGGTTGTCTTAACTGTGGCGTTAAATATGGCGAATGTGTTCTGCTGGATGTAGATGCTGCCATTGCCTGTGGACAGGGGGTTACAGCGTGGTCTTTAAGCTGGACAAGGGCTGGCATGAAGATGGAATGGTCAGGACAGTGAGTGGTCCGTGCCATGGCTACTCTGACATCTTTTGGCTTTGCCCGCAGGAGCTGCAGACCCGCCTGTCGGATGAGATCGGGAAGCTGCGAAGCTTTATTTCATCGCGGGGCTCTGGAGACCGCGCCTCTCACAACAATGAGAGGAGCTCCTGCGAGCTGGAGGTACGGGGGTCCCCCTGGTTGCCCCGCTGCCTCCATCCCCACCCGTCCCGGGGGTCCTCTCTTCTTGATGTCTTTGGCTTGGAGCTCGTGGGAGGGAGTGCTGAATGGAGCAGTGGGGACGGTGCAGGAAGCAGAACTCAAGCCTCCCCTCCGCTGCTCTCGCAGGCTGCTTGCGCCGTTTCCTGCCCCAGCCCTTCTGGCCCTTCCTTCCTTTTCCACCGCTGTGCTTGCGCCAGGGCCTGCTGGCCTTTCCGAGGCGGTGGCTCTTGAGTCACCTCTGGTTCCTCTCCCCCTTCTCTGGCCCAGGTGCTGCTGCGGGTGAAGGAGAATGAGCTCCAGTACGTGAAGAAGGAGGTGCAGTGCCTCCGGGAGGAGCTGCAGATGATGCAAAAGGTCGGTGTTTTCTTGGAGCAACTGGGAAAGCAGCAGGAGAGGGAAGGGAGGAAAGCACCAGGGCTGCATATCAGCAGGGCTTGGCTGGGTTTGATGGGATGCTCGAGACAAACCCCTTTGTCACCTGTGCTGCTTGTCCTTGCTGACTGCAGAGCACATAGCAGCTCCAGCAGCGTGGGCTGGCATAGACTGACCTCGTACAAGGGAAGAGTCACACAGACTTGGCTGCTGGCTTCCTGAGATGTATGCACACATGAGCATGGACAAGGCACTTCTGCGAGTGGGAAACCTGGATGGAGGCTGCCTGGCACTCTGCCTCCCCTAGCTGTCCCCTCTCTGAGTGGATGTGTTTCCTTGGGTACTGTTTCTGGGTGTGCTGCTCCCTCCACTGGCAGCAGCTCCCTCAGAGGAATTTTCAAAGGCCCCTGCCAAAGGGGAACCTGAAAGAGGCTTTGGAATTCAGTAATGCTCCAGGAGTTTATAACTTACTCACATAAGTTTTTGGCCATATAAGCAGCTGTGCCCAGCTCTCGCGGTGGCCTGCATTCCTGGTGGGGTTATGTTTCCCATGTGGCTGCCCCACATGCACACAAGCCATGGTAAAGCCCACATCACCTCTTCAACCTGGTGCTGCAGATCCCTGCTGCTGTGGGACCAGTGTCTGCCTTCTTCCCTGGCCTGGTGTTTGCAAAGTGATGCCTCCATGCTCCTCTTCTGAATGGTTTCTGCATGGCCCAGGTTGGGATGAGCTTCAAATCCAGGGCTAGCTCTCTCCTCCTCACCTGCTGGCTCTTCTGCTGGGCCCACCTTGCTGCCACCCTCCCTAAAATCAGCCCTGCGACCTGCCTGACCCCTCTCCCTCCCCTGGCAGGACAAGAGATTTGCCTCAGGGAAATACCAGGATGTCTATGCAGAGCTGAATCACATCAAGGTGCGCTCGGAGCGAGAGATCGAGCAGCTGAAGGAGCACCTGCGCCTGGCCATGGCGGCTCTGCAGGAGAAGGAGTCGCTGTGCAACAGCAAGTAATGGTGAGCCCTGGGGGTGCTGTGACATCCCCCGCGGGTGCAGGTGGCTGAGACTGGCTGCTGCAGGGGCCTGGAAGCTGCCACTTTCACCTGCCCCACTCAGTTTTGAAACTTAAACTTAGGCTTAAACTCATCCTTCTCTGCTTCTCACATCCTCTTGGCCTGCACTCTGGGCCCTCCTGTTGTCCCTGACATTCTCCCAGCCCCCTTTTCATGGTGCTACTCTTGATGCAGCCAGCACCAATCGCTGCTCAACTAGGCTGCTTGTGGAGCCAGGCAAGTGCTGGCCTTCACCCCGTGGCTTGGGTGACAGCGTGGGTAGTTACACACTGCCTGTGTAGGCAGCGTTTCTGCTCCCTTCACCTTTGATGTGGTTTCCCTATCGCAGCACGGTAATTTTAGGTCTGCATCAAAGCAGGCCCGACTAGACCCAGCCCTTCTCCCACGCTCACCTGCAGGCATCTCTGCCACAGATGGGGGGAAGCAGGGTGACAGGAGCGAGGGCATCCTGTTGTCCAGCGTCCTTCTGCTTCTTGCTTGGGTTGGGGTCACCCTGCTCCACCAGTGCTTGCTGATGGGTGCTGAGATGAGTGGGTCTCTAGCAGGGCACCAGCCAGCCATCTCCCCAGGGAGCTGAAAGGATGGCATTTCTGAAGCCTTCCTCTGGAAAGAAAGTCCTGGCTCACTGGAGTCTTTCTAAACCATTTCTGGTTTTGTCTCTCTCCAGGTCTGCTCTACGTTTGTTACCTGTTCTTGTTTTGTATTTGCTCCATTCCTCACTTGTGGGGAGAGAGAGGTTGAATCCCCATCCGTTATCACCCTGGCAAGGAATCCCACACACCCCTGACCTCCTCACTCCCCTCCCAAAGCTTTTTTGATGAACCCTTTTTGCCTGCATACCTGAGCACGTTGTTTGGACTGGCTCCTTACATGCACCTTCTTCAGGATTTTATATGTGAAAATTATATTTTATAGAGGAGTTTTTCCCCCATGGAAAGGAGGGGAAGAGGAGGAAGAAAACTTTTGCTACATCACCAGCATTTTTCTAACCTGGCAAAGAGAATCTGGTTTTTCCCCCTTTCCTAGCCCTGTTTCTCCTGGCCACGCACAGCCACCTTTGGCACATACTCCCTCTCTTCCATATGTCTCCACGGTCCCCCTGGGATGTACGGCAAGGACCATGCTTCCCCCTCCCCATGCCACCCCCAGGGACCTGCGGAGAAGACATGCAAGCCATAGGAGGGAGCCGCCGGGGCAATCTGCCGTGGATGTGCTTTCCTGAGACGGTTGAAAGAGGACACCTTGGCAAGAGTTCGCATGATTGAGCTCTCTCTCCGTGACTGGCCTTTTGGCTCCTGCAAGAACCTGAATTGGCAGGAGCCCAGAGCCACGGGGCTTCTCCTTTCTGGGGAAGTGGAGCTGTGAGGCTGCTACTGCACCCACCCGAGCCAACCTCCCCAAGGTGGCAGCTGCTGCTGCTCCGCTGTGCCCTTCAACTTCTAACTTAATAAAATCTTCCCCTTTTGCTGAGAAAAATGTGTTCCTTGAGAGGAAGGCTTGCATGTGGCCCTAATCCAGTGGTGAAGGGGGTGTGCGTGTGTGTTGTTTTTCAAGGTTTTGCTTGTTGCTTCCTTTCTTCAGGATTTGGTGGGGGAAAGCAGCAGGAGCACCGCTGGACCCTGGCCAGAGAGTGAGAGGAGCCTTGCAGTGCTGTTATCCAGCAGTTTGCCCCACCTTTGGGTTTGAGGGATAAAATAATCTGTTTCACCACACTGCTCCCGGAGTTTTACGTGGACCCTGAGCCTTGTGGAGAAAGAGCTGAGCCTGGGCTGCATTAGTAAATCCAGTATTAGAAGGGCACATGGCACTGCAGATTACTGGCAGAGTAAACAGTATATAGAGATCCTGGGGAGGTGAGAGAGATCTCAAACGCTTTCCTCCTCCTGTTTTTTGTGTTAAGCATGTTGCCTTTTTGTCAGGATGGAGGACCTGGGGGTGACTACTTCTCATTCAGCCCCATCCCAATGTAAACAGGAGCTGTTGTTCTACAGAGGGGGTGCTGGCAATTATGGAAGAGATCTAATTGTGAGCACGTGCTGGGGCTGAAGGCAGCATCTGAGGAGGGGAGGACAAAGGGGTCAAGGAGAATCTTTGGATAGATGTGACAGATGTGTCGTCTGGGAGACTGGAGTACTGTGAGACCTGGGGATGGAAGCAGGGTGTAAGAATTGTGGTGGCAGCCGAAATGAGGGGTGTTAGGGTGGTACTCTTTTGCTCAGGTTGTGATCACCTTGCCATGGTGTTGGCATCCCCTAGGGCAAGAGGGTGCGGGCCTGCCTTTCCCTTGGGAAGGGCTGAGGGGAGTACTTTCCCTAGGTAATGCAGACCACTTTGTTAGTCACAAATTCTGGTAAAATTGGGCTGCAGATTTTAATCACGTGCACGAGGCCCTTAGGCAACCCAGTGGATGGTGCAAGAGTCCAAGCAATGAGCTCAGCTCCCCCCCATGCCTGTCAAGCACCAGGGCTTGCTCTCTTGATGGTTTTTGGCCTCCTGCCTCTGGCCTAGAAATCCTTCTATCCCTGTGCTGCCCGAGGTCCAGGCTTTTCCCTCTGCCTCCCAGCAGGACATGGCTGTTGCCAGTTTTGAATGGAGCAAGCATTTGGTACTCAAGGACCTGGGCTGGAAGAGGTGAAAGAACAGCTCAGGACAGCTGTTTTCAGGCTGCAGGGCTTGGTTTTGCCATGGGGATTTACAGGAGCCAAAAAAGGAGGGGAAAAAAGGGTTCAGGGCACAGTGTTGCGGGCCATGTGTGTCTTTTAGAAAAAATAACCACTCAAACAACAGTCTGCATAGTTGTACCTAATCCTGGGGGAGGAAACTCCCAAAAGTGGGGCGCTGGGGGCGAGCAGAGGGCAAGCCAGGGGTGAACTGCACACTGTGCTCTTTGCACAGTGCTCAGTACCCTGCCCACCCACCCCTTCCCCACAGAGTTGGGTATCTTGTGTTTGGGTTGGTTTGTTGGGGCGGTGTGTTGTTTTTATTCTCCCTTCCTGACGAGGGCTGCTCAGCCCGATAAACGTGTGGCGTAAGCGCAGGCGAAATGTGCGTGCCCCTGACATGTGGTGGAGCTGCCCCTCCTTGAGGCTCTGTGGCTGCAGATCAGCCCCCGGCTGGATCATCCCCTCGTCCCGGGGTGATGGGGGATGCCGCCTCCAAAATTGGCGCAGCATTAATCAGGCAGAGCCTGTCTCGCCTGCGTCGGGGTGATATGGTCACCCCGTCGTCTCCACATCCTTATCTCCTGGGAGCAGGGGAGCCGGCAGGGGGAAGAGTGGCCGGGAGAGGAGATGACCAAAGTGCCCGCAGGTGACAGGCGTGATGGCTGGCAGAGCCCAAAAAACATCCCAAAGTGATGGTTGTACCCCATCCACTTGCTTGCAGCCGGATCTTGGCCGTGACAAACATCCCAGCCTCAAGCACAGGGAAAACCCACAGCTGTACAGCACCGTGGGTGTATGGGAGCCAGCACCCCAGCTCACATAAGGAGTTTGCCCTGAAAAACAGCCCATAAATCTTTTAGAACAGTGGTAATCAGTCCAGCAGCCAGAGACGATGCCCGTTTGCCATTTATTTGTATCCTTCAGGCCTGCTCTGTCCCTGGCAATGGCCAAGCTGAGTGGCTTCATGCTGGGCCGACCACACTGCGTTGCACACCGGGGACTCAGGGCTGAAGCTCTGATGAGCACAGCTGGAACATCAGCTAGTTTCCCTGTTTTGCTGTTAAAAAAGCACAGAAGCTCTTGGATCTGAGTACCACCAAGACCAAGTTCCACTGCTGGGCATTTTGAGTCTCTCTGAAATGGAAACTGGGTAAAACAAAATGTTATCACTGGCTTTAATTGCCAGAAGTGCCCTGGTGCTCTCAAAGGCCTATGAACAGCTGTCCTGCCCCTACAAGGCAGGGGCTGTTACCCAGTGGATCCGTAGCACATCTGCAGTGCACACAGTTTGACCATTTAAGATGAAATCTGCAGCTGGAAATTTGTAAATCCCCATGGGGTCTGGTTGATCTCAGTGCAGGGAGGGAGGAGAAGGTAAACAGGATTACAGAGAGGATTCTTCTGCCAGGCTCTGTCCTCTGGCGTTTGGTGAAGATGTGGGATTTCCCAATTTCTGCAGACTAATGCCAGAAAGGGAAGGCTCAGGAGGCTTGGAGTGGTTGGGTAGCAATTCTTAAGGAGAAGAGTGGGTGCAGGGGGTAACCCACCCCATCCTGGTCATGGTGGCAGGTTCCTCTGGCCAAAAATACTGGCATGAACCCAAGATGGCCATGGCGGCATGTGTGGCCCATGGGAATAACTCTTCCTTCTGGATGAGTCCCCCATGCTGCCTGCAGTGGGGTGCCAGAAGCGCTGGACCCACCACCCAGAGGCAGCAGGGCTTGCATTGCTCGGCAGCATCTGCATTCCACCTCCAGCCCTGACATCCTGCCAGGGGCTGGAAAATCCTCTCGTCCTCTCAGTCCTGACCAGTTAAAGATGCATTGTCAAAACAGTGCAGGGTTCAAGGGGTGCATTCCAATATCAAGTGGCGTGCTTGGGGGTTTACCTTGACCCGGTTACCCCCCAGGTACAAAGCCAGGAGCACAGGTGAGCTGTGACCACCTGTGTGCCTTCCCTCCAGCGAGTTGCTTGGGGGCACAGGATCTTCCCCTTAGTTTGTCTGGCTAAAAATTAGGGATCTAGTCCGTGTGAAAGGGCTGCAACTTCCATGCACAGGGGAGAGCGTGTTTGTTTGCCGGCAGCGGCACCCGCCGGAGGAGGCTGAGCAGCCCAGATCAGCTGCAGGAGCTGCCCAGGTGAACGGTTGAGATTAGACCCCTGAGGTGGCCAGAGTTAGGTAAAGCATCTGCCGTGTCCCTCCCTGCCGCCTTTCCCCCCACCGCCTTTGCCTCCCCATCACTGCACTGGATTGATAATCGCTGCCTGGGTTTTAGGGCTGGAGGCTCTGCAGGCAGCCCGTGGTGCTGTGCCAACGCTGGGGGCCAATTCCTAAACTCCCCCCTAAACCTCCTTGTCTCCCCTCAGAGCCCGGCGTTCGGGCGAGCCACTCGTGACGGTTACAAACTTGGATGCAAATAAAAGCAGATGGTGCCTTATCTGTGTGCCTGGGCTGCCTACGTGCAGGCAGACAGCAGTTTATTCCCAGATAGGAAAAATGAGAGGTCCTTCGGCCGGTCAAAGTGTTGTACAGGGGCCACCAGAGCTCCCTGCCCGTGCTTTCCAGATAGAATGGAAAGCCATGTATTTATTAGGTCTTAAACAAAAGCAAACCCCAGGGGAGGTGGCAGGGTGGTTATTCTTCTCCACAATTAGGAGCCATTTGCTCCTAATAAAATCAAAAGGTTTGCAGGTGCCGAGAACCTTTCCCACTCCCCAAATGGAATAGAGCATGTGAAGAAACTCCATGAGGGAGGAAGGCACAAGGAGATGCACTTGGTCCTTCCATCTGCAGGAAAGCATCAGGGGCCTGAGTGTCTTCTCCCAAGCCAGGTGCTCACATAACACAGAATACAAAGATTTCTATTTCTATTTAAATATAGTGATGGGACAAGGGGGAATGGCTCTAAACTGAAAGAGGGCAAGTTTAGATTAGATATTAGGAAGAAATTCTTTACTATGAGTGTGATGAGGCACTGGAACAGCTTGCCCAGAGAAGTTGTGGATGCCTTGTCCCTGGAAGGGTTTAATGCCAGGCTTGATGGGGCCCTGAGCAAGTTGGTCTAGTGGAAGGTGTCCCTGGCCATGGCAGGGAAATTGGAACTGGATGATCTTTAAGGTCCCTTCCAACCCAAACAATCCTATTATTCTATGATTCTATTTCTAATTTTTACTATCTCAATTTCTACTTCTTCTCTTATTTAATTTCTGTATTTATATTTGTATTTATATATCTATATTGATGTTTTATGTGTATTTCTGTGTGTCCCTGGCTGGTGGTTTTCATGGCCCTGGACACCCAGGGCACACAGAGGTTGTTGAGAGGTGCTCACTGTGTATTTTAATGCCGTGCTGAAGCACTGGGAGGTTTGGTTTGCCTCTGAGCCCAGCATGGCATGTTGGTGGGCACCAGGTGGCTGCGCCCGCGTGTTTTTAAAAAATAAGGGGAAAACATCATCTAAATCCTACAGGCAAGTTGATGATAGTGGCTATATTTAATCTCCCAGGAACAGCCGACTGCTCACCCGGCAGGGAAAGGATGGCTGATTGCCACTATGTCCCTGCTCTGTCCCCTCACTAAGCGCTGTGTACGTCTCCCAAAACAAGGGGACAGCCTGTTATTTGTGACCCCTCACCATTCACATGCAAGGGCTGAGCTGGTGTTCCTGAAGCACCCGGTGGAGAGCAAAGGGACAGAAGAGGGAGTAACAGTGCCTGGCCATGGGGTATTGCTGCTGAGCTGACTTGTGCCCAGTGCTCCCCCTTTTCTCCTTGGTGCCATCCCCAGTTCCTTCTCTAGTGTCCCTTCTCACCCCCTTAATATCTTCCACAGCATCTTTCCCCGTCCCCTGATATTTTTCCAGCGCGTCTCTTTGTGTCATCCCTGAATGTCCCTCCCTGTGTCCTCCCTAAGTGTTCCTCTGCACCTCTGGATGTTGCTCTGAGTATCCCTGACATGCCTGTTCCTGTCTTACCGGGTGCCCCGGTGTCCTCTCCAGTGTCCTTCCTTTTCCCTACACAATATCCTTCCAAATGCATCTTGCACCTAAGTTGCCCCACTAAATGTCCCCTCCAAGTCCTCGCTCTTCATTGTGTCCCGCTGATCCCACCAGTGTCCCTCCTCGTCCCCGCCAGGTGTTCCCCCGAATACTCTTATTTATCCCACCACAGTGTCCCCCGCACTGTCGCTCCCCGTCCCTCCCGGCGGCTCGGGTCAGGGCGTGGCAGGGGACACGCGGGGACACGGGCGGCGGGTGGCGCGCGCGGGGCAGTCCTCCCCGCGGTCCGCACCGCGGCTTTAAAGGGNGGCCGGGCGGGCCACGCTTCCAGCCGTGAGGGCATAGCGGGGCATCGCGGGACGAAGCATTCGCCATGAGCGACAGCCCAATCCCACTGCCGCCGGCTTCGGCCACCAAGCCCAAGCGGGCCCGGTCAGCGCGGCGGCCGGCAGCCCACCCTGCCTACTCGGACATGATCACGGCAGCCATCCGGGCCGACAAGAGCCGCGGCGGCTCATCCCGGCAGTCCATCCAGAAGTACGTGAAGAGCCACTACAAGGTGGGCCAGAACGCCGACGTCCAGATCAGGCTGGCCATTCGGCGCCTGCTCGCCACCGGCGTCCTCAAGCAGACCAAAGGAGTTGGTGCCTCCGGCTCTTTCCGCCTAGCCAAGGCCAGCAAGGCGAAGAGGTCTCCAGCCAAGAAGAAGAAGGCGGCAGCCAAGAGAAGATCCACTTCGCCCCGGAAGCCGGCTAGGTCCAAGAAAGCCAAGTGCCCGGCCAAGAAGCCCAAATCTGCTGCCAGGAAGGCCAGGAAGAAGTCAAGGAGCAGTCCGAAGAAAGCCAAGAAGCCAAAGACTGTTAAGGCCAAGTCCCTGAAGGCATCCAAACCCAAGAAGGCGAAGCGGTCAAAATCCAGAGCCAAGTCCAGTGCCCGGAAATCGCCCAAGAAGAAGTGAGAAGGCTAGAGGCGTTTCGGTACTCTCCCCGTTGGTTCTGTAAATAGCTGTTGCCTTTATTTTTACTCCTTTCTATTGCATTTTGTAAAGAATTGATCTATTCCTGAACAGAAGTAGCTTAAACAAGGCAGTTGATGAATGAAAGAAACAAATTTAAAGTGTCACTGATCTGGGTTTTTATTCTGATGTCTCAGAAATTTCTTGTGTGTGTGTCTGTTTGTTTTATTAATGCTGGCTGCTTGTTGTGTGTTGGGAGTGATGGTGACTCTGTGCATCTGATGGGGTTGTACAGGATTTCAATTCCTGGTCCTGCCCCAACACCCAGGGGCTTGTGTGTTTGCTGGGGCCGGGCAAAGACATTGGTGGGGAAGCCAGAACATATGACTGCGAAAGCCCTGGCTTTCCCTGGAGGGAGAAAAGGGGTCCCTGTTCCCTCAACCACTGCTGCGGATCCCCACCATGGGGATGAGGTGAGGAAGGCTGGGCTGCTGGGTGTGAGATCCAGCTGGTGTGGGAGATAACCGAGGCTGCCCACCTGCCTATGGAGCTGCCTCAGCACAGCTGGGTGGTGGCAGGGACTTTTGGGGCAGGGATGGGACAGAGGAGGTGGAGCGGGGCCAGTCTGTCCATATTGGCTTTCAAGGAGTTGAAGGTGTCCATGAAGTGGGATCACCGTGGGGAGAAAGGACAAACACAGCCGTAAGCAGCTTAGCTCCCGAGGGAGGAACATCCTGAGGCAGCGGACAGCTCTGCAGGCAGGCTGGGGTGGGCAGCTAGAGCAGGGTGAGGCAGGACTGCAGGCTAAGCCCTGCTGTGACCCGAGGGCTCTGGCTGTGTGCCCAGTGGGGGCTGGCATGACTCCAGGGCCTGCCTGGCCTCTGCCAGAGCCCCTCCCTGGGCTGGGCGATCCTGACAACCAGGGCTGGCAGGGAGCCTATGGGCTGGCCTCACTTCTCAGCAGGGTCTGAGCCTCAGGCAGGGGCTGCCTAATCCCTCTTGGCTAGAGACAGATAAACTTCTTGATCATCAGGATCCCAAACTACCTGGGCCAGGAGCTCCAAAATCTCAGCGGATCTGGGTGCCCAGTACCCTTGGGCTTGCTGTGCCTGAATGTCATAAGACCAGGGTCTTCACCATCTCCGATGGCTCCCAAATCCTTCAGCCTGTTCTTCCTAAATCACTTGGGCAAATGGTGCCTGAGTCTTTTAGCCATTAAGGATTCCAAACTGTGTACTTCAGAGTACTGAATTCCTTGGTCTGGATGCATCTAATCCCTGTGGGCTCTTGTTCCTAAGACCCTTGGATCAAAGGCTCCCAGAACACCTAGGCTGAAGACCCTGAACACCTTCCAAGAGCCTGGTACCTAATTCCCCTGGAATGAGTGGTCTGAACCACTCTGGCCACAGAATTCCTCAGTCAGCTGTAGGAGAGGAAGGAGATGCCTAATCCAGATGGAGCAGGTTGCCCAGAGACGTTGTGGATGCCCTGTCCCTGGAAATACTCAGGCCAAGGTTTGATTGGGCTCTTAGCAACCTGGTCTAGTGGAAGGTGTCCCAGCCCATGTCAGGGAGCTTGGAACTAGATGACTTTTAAGGTCCCTTCCAACCCAAACCATTCCATCATTCTGTGACCCTTTGTGTCTAAAGCCACTAAGCCTATAGTTTACAAACACATTTCGCCTGAGGTGCTCAAATCCCTTGGGTTTGGGTATTCTAATTTTAACCTGGTAAATCCTAAACCTCTCTGTCCAGTGGATTATTGGTCACCTCAGCTGGATGCACCCACATATTACAGACCCGTGGTTCTTTATCCCCACTGGTGGGCACCCACAAACCACCTAGCTGCAAAGATCCAGGTCACCTGTGTTGAGGACCCCAAATCCCCAGGTAGAGGCACCTAATGCTCCTGGGCTTGTTATCCTTAAGGTCCGTGATGCCCTGTTGCTAGGAAATCCCTCAGACCCTAGTACATGACCCCATTACAGTTCCTAAATCCCATGGATGAGCGTGCCCCTAAAATCCCTCAGACTCCGTATCGCCCGGCTCTGGCGTGCCTAAACCCCTTGGGATAGATCCTCTCCTCCAAAGAAGACGCCGAACGCCTCCTAGAGAAGGTGCCCGAGCGCTTCCAGCCGCTGCAGCTGCGCCGGTGCCCGCC
>WEIT01027220.1:315262-341811 GCA_013389985.1 Dryoscopus gambensis
CGCCTCCCGGCAGGGTCCCCACCTCCGCTTGGCGGGCGGCGGCGCCGGTGCGTGCGGGGGGCGGCGGGGAGGAGGGCGCTCGGTGCCTTCCCTCGGTGCCATGGCCCTGCTTCTCTCCCTCTGTTCCCGCAGGGATCATCAACTTCTGCGCCAATAACTACCTGGGGCTCTCCAGCCACCCCGAGGTGATCCGTGCCGCTGTGGAGGCCCTGGAGAAGTTCGGCGCTGGGCTCAGCTCCGTCCGCTTTATCTGCGGTACCCAGGTACCGGGCAGCATCCCCTCCGCCGCGGGTCTTCGCAGGGTGTCCACGTAGACTCCCCTCTGGGCACTCCCACTCGGCATGCGTGCACAGTGCTGAGTTACACGTGGCCCGGTGAGAAAAAAAGCCTGCCAAATCCTCACTAGCCAAAGATCTGGAAGTATGCCAATTTAAACCATTACAACACCTGACAGCAAAGAAACCCCTCTGAATTCAGAAAATTAATGTCTTTTTCCTTTTTTGTGGGTCAAAATTACAGTGAACCCGACTTGAAGTGGCTCCATCAGACCCACCCCAGGGTATCCCCGCTGGAGCCTTTTTTGAGCCCTGCCTGGTTAAGTGCAAAGAACAAGCAGAGCTTCTCCCTTGTGCATGCGGAGCTTGGAGTCTCCCTGCTGAGCTTTTGGCATCCAAACCCATAATCACATTTTAGGGCTGCATTTGCTGAACACAAGTAACTTCTCCCACGCACACGCACCTTTTCTGGGTAAACCTTGGCCTGTTTCCTCCCCTTGCAAGTCAGCATTTAACAGCAGTGGACAAGCAAGAACTTGTGCTGCCCCACTGTTGACTCCTGCTCCTCTCTTCTTTTCAGAGCATACACAAGGACCTGGAGGAGAAAATCGCACGTTTCCACCAGCGGGAAGATGCCATTCTCTACGCCAGCTGCTTTGATGCCAATGCTGGTATCTTTGAGGTTCATAAGGCTTCCCTTGTGTTGTGCATGGAGGAGGGAGGTGACGGTAATGTGGCTGCCGTCCCTTCCAGATGCTCTGCTGTGAGCTCTGTGACCAGAAAAGATGGCAGCGACTGGTGGTGAAGGGCCCTGACTTGGTGCCCTTGGACCAGGGCAGCCGTGCAGAGGCATTTAACCAGCCCTCATGTCTCCTGTCTATAGCCAGCTCCAGCTCTTGGGGAGGGGTCTCGTTTCCTCAGAGATCTGTATTCCCCTTAAAGTGTAGGTGAGGGGAAGGGGTGATCTCACAGGCATGTTAGGGAAGGGGGAGGGAGGTTTTGAGCTCTGAAGCCGCAAGCAAGGAAGAAATAAATCAGGGGACAAGGTGGCTAGGAAGGAAATACAAAGTTTAGCAGTACCAGGAGAGACGTGGCAGCTGGAATCAATCACAGCCGTGCTCTCTGTACTGAGAGAGGCTGGGAAATCTTGGTGAGGTGGCAATCCAGAGCAAAGGATGATCCTTTCTGTTTGGCACGGCCAGGCCCTGCTGACCCCAGAGGATGCAGTGCTGTCAGATGAGCTGAACCACGCTTCCATCATCGATGGGATCCGCCTGTGCAAGGCCAACAAGTACCGCTACAAGCACATGGACATGCAGGACCTGGAGGCCAAGCTGAAGGAAGCGCAGGTATGGAGGGCTGCTCCCACCCCAGCGCCAGGGCGTTGCTTAGCTGTGCTGCCTGTGCAGTAGCCAGTGCTGGAGGGTGAGCTCTGCCTTTTCCCATGCCACAGGCATTGTTTTTGCTGACAGGCACAGGTAGGCAAGGTGGCAAAGCAGCTGGTTGTGATGCAAATACCCCCCTGTCTCAGATACATCCTCTCTGTGCAGGAGTTTGAGTGTGTCCCTTTGCTAGCCCCTCTCCTCAGGGTGACGACTTCACCCCTGGGGATGCCTTTTTCCCTCCAATAGAAACATCGACTGCGGCTGGTGGCCACTGATGGTGCCTTCTCCATGGACGGTGACATCGCACCGCTGAGGGAAATCTGCCAGCTTGCCCAGAAGTACGATGCCCTGGTCTTCATCGATGAATGCCACGCCACAGGATTCCTGGGACCCAATGGGCGGTAAGTGACTGCTTCAACCCTGTTTCTTCCTCCTACCCTAATTCTGAAGCAAGGCCAAAGGTGCTGATGGCCAGTGTGTTTTTGTGTGGGGACTCCTGGAAGGCTTGCACCTCACCTTTGGCTTGAAAGGAGATACTTTAGCAGTGATCCATTCCCAGGTGACAGCTGCTTCTAAGTGTGTAAGAGATGGTGTGACCATCTCCTCTGCCTCTCCTGGCAGGTGCTTTGTTTGGACCATTAAACTTCTGTGTGGGAAGTTTGAGTACTCTCCCATCTGTAAGGGATGAAGAACCCATGCTCTTACTTTGTGAGGTCCCAGCTTCAGCTTTCTGCAGAAGAGGAGGGTCAGGCCTTGGGTTGAGCTATCTCGAGGGGCTGTTCCTCCTTGTCTAGAAGGAGGGATGCCAGAGACCTGGCTGACGTTGCTTTGTTTCCCTTGAGGTATCTGGCAGCTTCCCTGGTGCGTGCTGGCACAGCTGATAATGTGACATTCCTTTTTCTGCAGGGGTACTGATGAGCTCCTGGGAGTGATGGACAAAGTCACCATCGTCAATTCCACCCTGGGAAAAGCTCTTGGAGGAGCTGCAGGTGAAGACATTTTCCTGTCCAGGGTCCTGCATGCCCTAAAGAGCTCTACAGCATCACTCTTATGTTTCCTTCCTCTGTTTAATGATAGAGTAACAGATGCATGTTACCCTCATCCACTGGTGGCATGAGGCTTGGTTTGTGATGTTGCTGCAGGATTAAGGGAGATCCTGCCGTGTGCTCCTTACACTGTCATCTTTCTCATGCATTTACCTTTGGGATCAAGGTGGAAACTCTTGGTCAAAAGCATCAGCTGTAGTTTTTATCCCTGGTTTGTACTTAAATTCCTGCTATTGTGCCAGGTTGGCTTTATCAAGGAGCCCCACTCTAAAGAGGTCACCCTGGGGTGCCTCATACAATTCTCTCTCCTCCACCTGCAGGCGGGTACACAACAGGTCCCAAACCCCTCATCGATTTGCTCCGCCAGCGTTCCCGCCCATACCTCTTCTCCAACAGCTTGCCGCCTGCCGTGGTGGGCTGTGCATCCAAGGCCCTGGACCTGCTCATGGAGAGCAATGCCATTGCACAGTCTATGGCTGCCAAAACCCAACGGTGAGGGGGCCGTGTTGGGGTGGGAGCAGGGGCAGCTTTGTTAGGAATGAGTTGTCTGTGATTTATTCACCCCGCTTCCCCGGTTGTAGCTGTGAAGACAGTTTGCAAGTCAGGGCTCGGGGGAAGCTGCAGGATGTGCCTGTCTGTGTCAGGCAGATGTGCCACATCTGGATGCTCTGTGAGCTGGGGCACATCTGCCCCTCAAGGATCTGCAGTCCCATTTTGCTGAGCAGGACATGGCAGGAGGTCACTCCAAGAGGAGAAATCCCTTCCCTGCACAGAAGATGAACAGTGGAGCAAACCTTACCCAGTTCTCAGTGGTCAGGGCTCCCGGGGAAAGGCAGGCAGCAGTGTCCAAGGACAGGGTTGTTGAGGTTTTTACTCATCCCGTTGTTCCCTTCACCAGGTTCAGAAGTAAGATGACGGCAGCCGGCTTCACCATCTCAGGGAAAGACCACCCCATCTGTCCGGTCATGCTGGGGGATGCTCGGCTGGCGTCAGTGATGGCAGAGGACATGCTCAACAGAGGTGATCTGGGGAGGGGGCCCAGCATGCGGACACATTCCCTGAGGGAGGGGACAGTTGGCAGTGGTGCTACCACAAGCCCTCCTCCAGAGGATGTTCCTGCATGAAATCCAGTACTCCTCCACCCTCTAGCTGCAAATGTCCTCAAGGTCTCCCTCAGATGCTTCTGGCTTCACTTTCTTTCTCTGTTAGGGAGTGGATTTGCATTAATGCTCTTGTGGTGCCATGCTGGACTCCATCCCCACTGCTGGCCTTAAACCTCATTTTCATGCTTGGGAGCAGATGGCACTCTGAAAACCCTGAAGCCTGGACGTGGTTATTGGGAGGGGAACCTTTCTATCACCCAGTACCCCTCAGCCTGCCTCCACCCCAGCCAGCTCTGACTCTGCCTGCATTCCCTCCCCAGGCATTTATGTCATTGGCTTCAGCTACCCCGTGGTCCCCAAGGGGAAGGCCCGAATTCGGGTCCAGATCTCAGCTGTGCACAGCGACGAGGACATTGACCGCTGCGTGGAAGCCTTCACCGAGGTGGGACGGAAGCACGGAGCATTGTCTTGAGGGGTCAGAAAACCTCCTCAGCACCATCCCTGCCCACAACCAAGTGCCTCTGACGGGGAAAAAGGCTTGAGCAGCACACTGCCAAAAGCAGGACCGTTCCTCAAGGCATCACAGCCTGCATCACATGAGTCAGCCAGCTGGCTGTTGCAGTGTGCTGGCAGTAGCACTGGCAACCAGCACTTAAAAGTGTCATTAAAGGTGTCCTGCAGCACAGCAGATATTTGTCTGCCTCCTGTTTCCTCCTCCAGGAGCTGCACCCCATCCCCATCCTCTCAAGCTGTGACCAGACACTCTGCTGTGTCTTCCCTGAAGCCTCAGTGCAGACGCTGATGCGCTGCAGTTCCTGCTGTCCCCTGCTGATGGAAATACATTGTTGCTGATGTGCCTGAGGTTGCCTGCTTCTTCTCTGCTGTCCTGTGGGTCCAGCAGCATCACCCTGGCAGATCTGACTGCTGCAATTCCCCACTGAGGCCGGGGTGTTTCCCAAGCCCTTTGCAACCTGTGCCACTGGCAGCTGCTTAGGGAAAGAGGACATGGGCCAGCCAAAGCTCTGGTGCTCCTTTCTCTCCTTCTTACTTTCAGGTGTTAGATATGAGGCTTGCTTGGTCCCCAGCTTCAAGGCTTTGCCAATTGCTTCAGTGGTCCCAAACCTGCCCTGGGAAAGACATCTTGCCCCAGAGAGGCCATCAGGCAGCAGGCAAGCTGGGGTGGCAGAGGCCAGCAGTGTGGTGAGAGGATCTGCATCTGACTGAGGCCAAGGCCAGAGGCAGAGCAGAAACCTTTAATTTTCTTCCAAGTGGCAGGAATCTCTGGATTTGTTCCTCCAAGCCGTGCTGGTATAGCATTTCAGCATTCAAGCAGGCACAAGTGGGACCTGGACATCTCTTAGGATTGCTTTGTTTGCATCAGTTTTGCTCCAGATCAGAAACTGTGTGCCCTGCCAGCTGCCCATGTGCTGAGGAGGGCAGCCAGGGGCAGATTCCAGCTGAAATGGAGTGTGCTGTGCCTGGGTGCTGGAGCACTGGGTCACATCAGCAAAGGCCTGCTCTGAAGTCACTACGTGTCGCTAGGCAGTCAGGAAGCAAACTACAGGGCAGTAATGTCTGACCTGAACCAGAGCAACTACAGAAGAATATAGGTGTTAATCCAGGATTGTAGGGCTTTGCAAGGATGCAGAGGACGGGGAGAAATGTGTTCTATAGGTTCTACAGGACTGTAACCAAACTCTGTTGGAGCAGCTGGTAGTGTAACTGTGTGCTGATTTGGTTTAATTTTCCATCTCCACAGACCCTGAGCTCAGCCTGCTGATAAACTATGATATGGAGTTCCCTTTCTGTGGCACCAGGCCCTCGCAGTGCTGCAAACCTTTTTCAGCAGGCAGTATTTTGGCACGGGGAATGTAGTGGGGAAGGGAGGGAGATTGCTCTCAGGCCCCTCGTGCAACCTGGAAGAGCTGAAAGTTCAGCCAGATAGGCTCGGCTGCACGGAGGTCGAGACCCTAACCTGAATCACTGCTGGTCTGAGCCCAGTGCATGTGCACCCCTTGCTCCCCCTACCTGCACACCTCCACGGCACACCTGTACCACGCTCCCTCACATTTCTCTCCTGCTGGTCCCCAGCCCTGGTCTTGCCCTCTCCCCTGGCCTTCTGCAGGCATCCCTGCTGATGCCTCCGCTCCACTCAGGGCAGACAACCCAAGCAGTTTAACCCTACTGTGTCTTTCAAGTCCTCCTCACTGGGAGAGCAGCCCCACAGATGTCCTGCTGCTCAGCTGCAGGCCAGAGCAGCAGCAGCCTCCCTCCTGTGATGCTCACAGCTGGTTTTGCATGCACATGTGGGCTCCCTCTTCTGCTCCACTTCTCACCAGGTGCACTGACCTCCCTCTCCCCTCCATATCTCTCAGGTCCCTCAGCAGCTGACTCCCTGCACTCTGCCTGCTTCAAGGCCAAGCTCAGCAGCAGATGGAGCTGTCTGGGGAACAGCTTGGGGGGTGCTGGAGCCCCGGGAAAGCAGGAGGGTCAGACGATGGCACGCTGGAAATGAATAATGCTATACCCATTGACTCGCAGACATCATGCTAATATTGAATTCCCAGGCAAATCCTCCCACTCTATTGCGTCAACAAGGCCTTGCAGCCTAGGTCTGATCTACAGCTCTGGGCAGCTTTTAGCCCAGAAAGCAGAGGATGTTTTGCTGAGTGGAATGTAGAGGCAGATGCCACTTTTTGAGGATGCAGTTCCCACCCCGGGCTCCCTGACCTGCCCCATACCCTGTATGCTGCCCTGGCAGTCCTGGGTCTGGACCTGTCACCCTCTGCACTGTGGGATACGTATCTCACCCATTTTACCTCAAAGGGGGGGACTATCCTATCCCATCCCGTTTTCATACACGCCTAGCCCCACAAATGCTCCCAGCCCTGGGTCCGGGCCCACCCCCCACTTCTTCTACCCTCACTAGGCAGCCTCGTTACAGTCCCAAACCTGCCCCCCTACCCAGGAATTCACTCCAGCCTCTCTCCATGTTGCTGTTTGCACCCTGAGCAGTGACCTGCCTCTCTCTACCCTTTCTCTGCTGGAATTCCCTTGCCCCAGCTCCCTGCCCTGCAGCCCCAGCCGGGCAGGCAGAGATGCCCCAGCTTGGACTGAGCCTGCTGGGGGTGATGCAAACAGGGTCTGAACCTGCTGTTCAGTGCCATAATTTCTCCATCCCTCATCCTTTACTGGAGATAAGTGCTGCACAAGGGCCTCTGCTGGTCCTAATGCCTCACTTCACTGGTGGGTGAGAGGCAAAGCAGCTGCGCCCCCCACCCAGGGGTTTCGGCGAGACAGAGCAACGACCACAGCCATCCCCGCTTCCTTTCTGGAGGTTTATTTCCGTTTCGGGGATTTTCCCCCAGCTCCGAGAGTCCAGGCAGACGTTTGCCTTTTCAGGCCTTTTGGCTGCAAGAACAGGCAGCAGGAGGTCCCTCCGTAGCCCCCTCAGCGGCAGGAGCACTTGCAGGCGGCCACGACGGGGTAGGGGATCTGCCGCCAGGCGCAGTTTTGGGGGCCGGGGTGCTGCGGGGTCCAGCAGTGCCAAGCCAGCAGCTTGATGCGGGTGAGCTGCGCCGGGCGGCAGCCCATGCCGGGGGGCCAGGAGCAGCCGGGGGGGCCGGTCTCGCACGTGGTGTGGCGCACCCAGCGGGGCCAGAAGACGGGTCCCAGGTCGACCCAGGCGGAGGTGAGGCGGCAGGAGGCCCGTTCCACCAGCCACTGCCGCAGGCGGCGGGCCAGGGCCCCCGGTAGCTCTGGGGGCAGCCCTGGGGCGGCGGGCAGCAGAGTGGGCAGCTCCAGCCCCTCCACCTCTCGCCACAGCTTGCGGTGATATCGCCCGGCACCCTCGGCCAGGTCCCTGCTCATGGACTCCAGGTTCTCCTCGAGGATGCTGCCGTTGCGACCGCGGGGCTCCTCGGTCGCCATCCAGAAGGGGTCGAAGGCCGAGCCCAGGAGCCGGCGCAGCCGCCCGGGGCGCAGGTGCCGGGGCTTGGGCGAGTAGCGATAATCCTCGGGGGAGAGGGACAGGCTGTAGGGCCGCACCGGGGCCGAGGGGTGGCCGCGCAGCAGGTGGGCGGTGGGGTCAGCGGTGCTGGACGGTGGCAGCAGCGGCTCCCGAGGTTCCTCCAGAGGCGGCGGTAAGCCTGGGATGGACGGCGGTGGGAGCAGGCAGAGGAGGAGGAGGAGGCAGCTGCGGTGTGGTCCCTGCATGGCGAGCAGCGCTGTGCCCGGCTGCAGGCTTGCACTCCGCCGCATCCCCTGGGTTATCACTGCGTCCCGAGGCACGGCCTTCCCCTTTTCCCTGGTTACAGTGGCTGATAGGGAGCTGGCGGGGACACCTCGCTCCTTCCCACCAGAGGGGGCAGGTTGGGGGGAGAAGCTGCATGGTCCGTCCTGCCAGGCTGAGGGCTGCCACCGAGCCAGTGGGAATATTGGGGCTGCTGTGGAGGGGAAGGGGCCAGCGCCTCCTTCTCCACATTCTGCTCCATCATTGGAAGAGGTACCCAAGACCTTCCCAGCAGAGGGAAGCTGGTGGCCCTTGAGTCTTCCTGAGAAAGGATCACCAAGCTGCACTCGGTCTTAGTGCACCTAGAAGTCGTCAGGGCACAGCTCCTGTCACCGGCATGGACACGGCAGCAGAGTGCCAGGGCAGGAGGGCTGCGTGGGTCACTGTCCTCTCCTGGCACATCAGCCAGCACCCATGCTGTCCCAGGCAGCTCTGATGGAGCTGGACCTCTGGAGGTGGCCATCTTGGAGGTCCTGTCCTCCCTCCCACACTGCAGTACTGGTGGAGTGCAGCCCCGCACTGGATGGAACCCAATACCTGCTTTCTCCTCCTTCCCTAGGTCAGACATTGTGGGAGAGGCTCAATTTGCTCAGTGCCGTGCTACTAACTATTAATTAATACCAACTAGTAACAGTAATTAATTGCTCATGCTCCAGAGAGTTTAGGGACCTATCCCAGGGACAGGGTAGGGACGAGGCTCACAGTGGTGGGATATTTATATTCTCCAGAGGTGTTGGACAACACGTCCTGAACACCCGGCCTCGAGAGGTGGCCGCTGAGGTCCAAGGGACCCTTTGCCCCTCCATCCTTCCTCTTCCACCAAAGAGTAGGGAGCTTTCTCTCGGCCACTCCCTCCTCAGTAGGAAGAGCTGGGAGCAGCTGAGCCTGCAGGAAAGCTGGGCAGAGAGGAGTTAACTCCAAACCCAACCTCAGAAAGAGGGGAAAAAAAAAATCAGCAGAGAACTATAGATCAGCAGCAAGAGCGGAGGGAGGGAAAAGGGAGAGTCAGAGAGAGAGGAGAGGAGCTCTGGAAGGAGGGGGAGCAGAGCTGGTGGTGGGCAGGGGGAGGCAGCGGAGCACCAGACAGGAGTGACTGGGATGGCTGAGCTGCCCAGATAAACTCTGCAGTGGTCTGCTACCACTGCGTGGACTGGACTGGAGGTCTCCCCCACGCGAGTGGCAAAGCTGCAGGCCCTTCCTCAAAAAGGTGAGTGCTGGCTTCCTCTGCTTCGGTGGGGAGATCCCATGGGGCCAGATGGATAAGCTGGAGGGTCGTTATCAGTAGGACAGAGGGGACAGAAGACACAGAGAGGGAGGGACGGTCTTTTGGTGTGATACACACAGAAGCTGGGAAGCAGAAGTGGCATGAGCTGAGGGATGGGGGAGCATGGAGTGAAGCTTGCATGACCCAAAAACGAGTTAATTACTTGTCAACAGTAGCTAGATAACAGTGTCTTTCCTCCTCTGTTATTGCTCAGAGAAGGACAATTTGTTCTAATGATAGCACAACAAGGGAAGGCTTATTCAGAGATAGGCTGTTGGTGTTCCCTGCCTGAGCGCAGTGTTACTCAGGGCTGGAGGAAGTTTTGCAGCAGATCACAATACCTTGAGCTGTGGTAATAACGGGCTCATTCACAATGATCATCATGTTGTATTTCAGGCGGCTCCAGGGTCTCCTCCCCATCCTCACCAACCTGCCACCACCCTTGACCACCTCTCGGCATCAGGAAAAGGTGCCCTTAGTTGCCTCTCCTCTGTGGAGCATAACTACAGCACAGGGAGCAAGGAGCAGCCAGCTCCAGGGTGGAGGTGGTCCCAGCTTAAGGAGTTCTTGGGGTAGGAATGTGTTGGGATGCTGCTGCTGCCGTGGGCTGTGATCCAGGCATCAGGTCCCTGCTGTCAGAGGTGGCACGGCCCTGAGCTTTGTGTGCTGGGACCACGTGCAGCCCATGGAGTCCCCTTCCCCATGGTCTCCAGGCCCTGTTGAACAGGGTTTAGACTTGCCAAAGCAAGCAATCCCAAGGGATTTAGCAGCTTTGGGAATGTAGGAGGAATGTAGGGAGGGCCAGGTGGCACGGCAGGGGGAAACCTTCGGGGTGCTGGGAGTACAGGAGGTGTTCTGATAGGAATGTGGATCCAGGCAGGAGAAAGAGGCTTCAGCTCTGCTCAAGCCAGGCAGACGTGGACTGACTGACCCCAACAGCATTCTTGCCAGCAATGTCCTGAGGGTCTCGGTGGCATCATTTAAACAGCTGGTTGGGATTGGCATCTCTGGGAGAAATGTGGGTGTCAAAGGCTGGGGTCAGGCACCTTGGGGCCTATTATCCCTTTCTCCCCATGCAGGTCCCTGCAGTCTGGGGAGATGCCAGGGGGATTGAATGCCTCTTCTGACAGCCCAGAACTACGAGCAGCAGGGATTATCGTGCCCATCATCTTCTCCCTCATCTTCCTCGTGGGCACTGTGGGGAATGGGCTGGTTCTGGCTGTGCTGCTGTGGAATGGCCAAGTCAAGCACTCCACCACCAACCTCTTCATACTCAACCTGGCTGTGGCCGACCTGTGCTTCATCATCTGCTGTGTCCCTTTCCAGGCCACCATTTACACCCTGGATGGGTGGCTCTTTGGGGCCTTTGCCTGCAAGGCTGTGCATTTCCTGATCTACCTCACCATGTATGCCAGTAGCTTTACCCTGGCTGCTGTCTCTGTTGATAGGTAAGTGTCCCCTTTCCTCTGAGCTCTCAGGGACACTCTGTTTGCCACTCTCGAGCTAAGGGTGAGAGAAAGGCCACTCTTTATCCTCTTGGGTGTCCTGTAAGAAACAGGTCAGGTCCCCCCAGAGGCAGGGCCAGCAGAGCCAGCCTCCCCAGCTCCCCATGCCCACTCCCTTCAGCAAGCCAAACTCTCAGCCTAATTACCTGGTGCTCACTTGGGAAGGAGGAGAGTCCACTGTGCATAACCAAGAACAGCAAAACCCCCAGGGCAGCAACACAACTCAGAAGAAACAGGAGAGTCCTGCTCCTATCCTTCTCTTACCTGGTTCAAGAGATACACTGCTTGCCCTTTCTGAGCTAGCACAACAGAGTGGATGATAGAGATCCCAGACCCAGTGTTGGGATGACCCAGATATTTTGTGAATTCACTGTAGCATTCACTCCCAACAGGTTTGGGAGGGAAGAGATGAGTGGCTGCATGGGAAGGGGTGCACAGACAGCAGATCCACAGGGCAGGAGAAATACCTCATCTCACCCATGTTGTGTTTTGTCTCTTTTTCTCCTTCCCCTCCTTCCCAGGTACTTGGCCATTCGCTATCCACTGAAGTCCCGGGATCTCCGCACGTCCCGAAATGCAGGAGTGGCCATTGTGGTAATCTGGTCACTGTCGCTGCTCTTCGCAGGGCCTTACCTCAGTTACTACCAGATAATCCATTACCACAGTGTGCCCATCTGTGTCCCCATCTGGGAGGACCAGCGCCGAAAGGTTCTGGACATCCTCACATTTGTATTTGGATACCTGCTGCCCGTGGCCGTGGTGAGCCTGGCATACACTAGGACCATCAAGTTCTTGTGGACCTCTGTACACCCCATAGAAAGAATCTCAGAGTCTCGGAAAGCCAAGCGTAAGGTCACCAAGATGATTGTCACTGTGGCCATCCTGTTCTGCCTCTGCTGGCTGCCCCACCACCTGGTCATCCTCTGCTTCTGGTTTGGCCACTTTCCCTTCAACCGGGCCACTTATGCTTTCCGCCTGGCTTCCCACTGCCTTTCCTACACCAACTCCTGCCTCAACCCCATTGTCTACGCCCTCATCTCCAAGCATTTCCGCAAGCGTTTCAAGCAGGTCTTCACCTGCCTCTTCTTCCAGAACAAGATCAGGAAAAGGAAGAAGAAGAGAGTTGGAAGGAAAGTCCACATGGTGAATGTGGAAAGAGGTTTTGCCAACAGGACGGGAGCTTTCTGTGGAGGCGACACTGAGGTGACCCAAGTCCCAGAGGAGAACACCAGGAAGAGGGACCATGAAGGTGCCAGTCGTGCCAGAGCATGGACTTGGCAGGTACAAGATGCCATGGTCTCTGTTCAGAAGGAGCTACTGGAGGAGGGAAGATCGGCAACAGCTGGCCATTCCCAAGATGTTACCCCTCTAAGAAGAACTGTAGGAGAAGACCAAGAAGAAGCCCTAGAAAAGGGCTAGAGAGGCAAGAAACGAGTCTCCACTTGCATCACATTTTCTGACCACATCACAGGGGTTTTGCTTTCCTCCAGGATCATCACACCCACACCTTATCCCCACTGAGATGGTTTTATGTTGGCAGTGAGAGATGAGCTCCCTCATTCATACCCATAAACTGAGCTCAAGTCCCCCAGAACTCCTCAACCACCTCTTCCACAATCCTGTAGCCATGTCTGAGACGTACCATCATCCCAGCTCAATATTCATAGCAAACTTCAAGTGACTGCAACAGCCCTCCTTTTCCTTAATTATGTATGGTGTTTAATTAGTGCTGTGTGGATCCTGAATATGTAACTCTTAATGTGAGGCAAATCTGCACTTTTAATTTCTTAAGAGAAGGTGAAAGATGGGAAGCTCAGCAAAAAGTGTTTAGCGAAAGCTGTGACTTTGTGGGACACCCAGACTTCCACACTAAAGCTGGGAAACAATTACAGGTTCTCATGGCACCAGTAGGTGTCCTGAGCCCTGCATGGGCTACAAAATCCTCTGGTGTCCTCACTTGTGCCCAGGCACAGTGCTGGAAGTTGTGTCAAAAGTAAAGGGGTTTTGGCCCCAGCCAGTGCTGTAGGCATTGTACAGTGGGTGACATGAGGCAGCTTGCAGAGCTGTGATGTGCATGAGCAGAACTGTGATATCCCCCTTATTTCTCTTTATTTTTCTGTTCCCTACTTCCGTTTGCGTAAATCTTTCCCTATTGCTTTGTCCTGCCCACTCTTAATTCCCAGGTGACATGGCATTTCTAACGCTCACTGAAGCTGTTGTATGCCTTGCTAGAGCTCAGCTCCAAGGACATCCCTTTTTCTGCATGGAGGCCAGCTGAAGAGGAAGGCCAGCTGTGCTGGGAATTAGTTTTCTTTTTCCGTTCAAGTGCTTGATGTTGCTTTCTGCACTTTGAGCCCCTCTTGCCTCTATCCCTGTTTCTGATTTTTCCACCTCTCTCCTTTCATGGTGGCTGCCACTCCCCTACAGCAGATGTCTTTCAGAAACGTGTCCAGTGTGCCTTACCCACCTCCCTGGGAACAGAGAGTTCTGCAGCCACCCTCGGCACATGATGCCATGGCTGGTGGCCAGCTCACATGGCCTCATCATTTCTACAGGTGAAGACTCACTCCACAGCCCAAAGCATTGGAAGGAGAAGGGAACAGCAGTCAGGAACAATGATGTGGTAGAGCTGGACACTGCCTGTTCTTGCCCAGATGCAGCTGGGCTGTTGCTCACCCCTGATCCTGCTCCTCCTAGTCCCAGCTTGCAAAAGGAGCAGATCACATCAGAACTGCACATTGGGGCGAAGCCCAAATGAAACAGGACAGAGAGGACGGGGAAGATCTTGGGGAAAAGGTGGATTTAGCGTGACTGCTAAAGTGGCTGCAAGCCCTGGGCTCCTTCACTAAGCTCTGCCTGGTGCTAAGCCCCGATTTTGGGGAGCACATGAGCAGGAAGGGTAGGTGCTGATCCTGGCTTGGGAAGGCTCTGGAGCCAGAAGGGAATTCCTGTCTATCCAGTAACAGTGTACATGCTCCAACTGGTTTCTCAGCTCAAAAGCAGAGGTGAAGCAAAGATGTCACATCCTTGATACAGAGTCAGGTTTAATTAAAACTGAAGAAGCTTGATTGCTGCTTTCCACGCAGCCTTCCCTCCAGACTGATTGGCATTCTGCAGTCTCTGCTCCCAGCTTCTTGCCTTAATTAATGACTCTTTTCTCTTATTTTCTATCCTACTTTTTATTACTCAGGCTGACAAGCTCATCTTTAACCCTGCAGGGGCTGGTTTGCCACATCAGTAGAGTGCTGCTGTTCCAAGATCTGGAACAGGGTAAATGAAACGGGAGAGGTGTGAGCAGGTCAGGGCTTTGCATCTAGTGGTCAGCCCCGGCTCTTCTCTGTGGAGTGACTTAGTCCTGCCAACTGTGTGGTGATTCTGGTGTCTAGCATCCCTCTGACATGTGTGACGTGAGCCTGACACCACTGGGAGGTGTCAGACACAGGTGCCAAGAAGCTCGTCCTGCTTATGACCCTATGTGTACATCTGGCAGCCCTGGGAAGGGAATTCTGGTTATTTCCTTTTGGGTTTAGCTGCTGGTTCCTAATCCATGACCAGCCTTAGCAGGTTGCCAGCTGATTATTTTAATTCTCCCAACAACCACGTGCTCTCTCCCCCTCTCAGAGATTTCATAAAAAAAACCCAGAGGAATGCTGTTTGCCATACCTCCTTTATGATCTTCCTAATCAAAACTTGCTGGTTCCTTCACCTAGTCACCCTATGGGCCCTGGCCTGCCCAGGGCTGCTGCCCCAGGCTGCCCAGGCACAATGCATGAAGAAGGCATCTTTCTGTAAGTACCTTTCTGTGATGGAAGTGATCTATGCTCAGAGTGAGCAAGGGAAGGAGATGAAAGGGTGGGAATTTTGCCAAAGGTGCTTCATGGGGCTTTCTTGGCAGTGCAAATAATTGCTGTGCTGGTTTTGGAGTCTGCTAGAAAGGCAAAGGTGGAGGAAGTAAACGAGTTTAGCTGTTGGAGATTAATTATTTTGGCTGCTGAAGAGCCAAACAAATTGCTGATGTTCACACACATGGCAGTGTGCGCTTTGCATTCGATTGTGTGGGTGAAGTGGCTGCTCTGGAGAAAGGTCATTTGCTTAGTAACATCCATGCAGCTTTGCTGGGAGGCCTTGTCAGGGCTCTTGCGTCTGCTGTGGGTCCTCTGTGAGACACAAGCAGGTTCTCAGCTGTTTGCTTGCTTGAGCCAGATCCTCAGTCTGGCTGGTTTTGGTTGCATCTTACAGCACAGCAGCAGCCGCAGAGCCAGGGGGGGTCCTGCTGTGTTCAGTGGCTGGGAATTCAGCACATCACATGCTCTGAACTAGGAGGGGGAATAGAGTGTATTTGGAGGTCAGGTAGTGGTGAGAGGGAAGCAAAGCCTAAAGTCCCCAGTTGATATCATGGCCCTGAGAACGGGCATGAATCATTGCTCAGGAAGGGATCTGGGGGATGCATTTGATGGTGTAGCACAAAGAAAATGAGGAAGTTGGACAGATTTTAATGGCAAAATAAATAGCAAAGGGAAACCTGTGCTGTTGTTTCCATTCTCCATTACTGCAGCAGACACCTCTGGGAGATGCAGAAAACTGCCACCAACCTCACGGGTTGTGCAGGGAGATCTGTGGCACAGGGAGCAAGGACACAGAAAAGCTGCTGGGAGAAGCTGAAGTCTCTAGGCCAGAAGCAAGAAGAAAACCAGGCAATGCCAGTCAACAGCTCTCAGCACAGTGTGAAGCCATGTTTCCTCTTCCCCTGGAACAGCTTCTTTCCTGCCCCTGCACCTAACTCACATTCTGGATACAGCTGCTGAGCATGACAGGATAGTTAAGGCTCTGGTATGACTGGCTGACGCAAGAAAAGCTAAAACTTTTCTCCATCCAGTGCCAAACACATGATATGGCTCAGGGCAGCCCACAGCTTCAAGCCCCAAAGCAGGAAAGCAGAACTGACTGCAGTCATTCATAGAATACAATTCCTACCTGATACTTTTTTTCCCCACTGAAAACCAGATGTGCTTTTCTCTTTCTTGCCTGTGTTACTGCTAAAGCAGCAGCAAAACTTCCTATAACCATTTGGTTTTTTATTGCCTCTCCTATGGAGGGAGCAGTGCTGCAAAAGAAGCGAGACAATTGCTCCTGGCTGGCTGCAGCACCCCCACCTTTCCCCTCTGTCAGGAGCTGTTAAGAAAAAACCCAGTACCAGGCAAGACAAAGAAGAACTGTGGACAGCATCACGTGTGCCAAGGCTAAAAGCCTCACTCTGAGTCTCAGCTAGATGTGTTCCTGCGTTTGAGGTAAGCTTCTAAGAGGTGTCTACTTAGAGACAACACGAGCAACTGAAGTAACTGCAGGGATAAAGAGCATTTCAGTCACCTGCTCTTCAGGCACCTTAATGGTCTCCTCAGCAACAAGGCTGCTGTGGGGGGAAGTGCTGGCAGCTGAGTGTATGTGGACATCAAGACTGGGCTGTAGAGACAGGAAGACACAAGTTCAGTAAAGACTGGGCATGAAGGTCACCTGCTCCTCCCATAGGGGCCATGCTGGAAGTTCTCTGCCCTGCCCAGATGTCCCTCCCCAGCCCCTCATCCTCTTGTCTCTTCACAGCACAGCCATTTTATCCAGCATGGGGCAAGGCAAGACTTCTGCCACTGGGAAAGGCTGCTTTTCCTCTTTGCAAAATATCTCATCTTCCAGCTTGAAGCACTCTTGCTGGGATTCTCTTTCCTCTATTTGTACGGTTTCACAGCAACTACCTAGATTTTAAGTTTGGATTTCTTGGCTGTGGGAGTCAGGATCAGAAAAGGTCAGCCAGCAACCCTGTACTTCGATCTGCAAACAGAGTGGTGTTTGAACTCAAACAACTTTGTGTTGTCACTTCTGATTTGAGGACCAGGTATGAGAGTAGCTGTTACCAAGTCCAGTGCTGTGCGTGGGGCCTGGAACAGATGTAAAGAAAGAGGAGTGGGCCGCTCTGAAAAAGAGAACTTGGCTGAGGAATCAAAAAAGGCTGACAGGATTTTATTGAAGTTGAAAATACAAAAAGGTCAGATTGTCTCCCACCTTCTCGGCATCCTTCCCATCCAGCACATCATAATGAAGTATCAATATGCCCAGTGACAGCTCCAGCCCAGCCATGAGACTGCTGCTCCCAGCTGTGTCCTCTAGCAGCCCACAGATGAACCCATCTAAAAGCCATGCCTATTCCTGGTATCTCAGCTTTGAACAGAGGTCCACTTAGCCTCTTCCTGGACAAGAGGCAGATATCTGAGAGCATACTGACCTAAAGGTATCTGAAGAATGTTCCAAACTGTGGTTGCTGCATGTTTAAGCTGAATGCTAATAATAAACTCTTTCAAACCAGAGACTCCCAAGCTGTGGGATGGGTATGGCTACCAGCACACCACAGTGTGCTACATAGGTGGGAACTCAGATTACTACTGGGCATGTTCCTGTCACCCTGTTGCTATTGGTGCTCTATCAATGAGATTTTGTGGATCCCTGCTCCAAAACAAGGCAACCTAAATCTTCATTGCTAACCACAGTGGGCAGAAGCGAGAGAGCAGCAACAGCATTTCCTGCATCCTTCATAGCTGCATCACTGCAGACTCCCAGCATAAGCCATAATTTGTTTCTCACACTGCACTTAAGGTTCTCCATGACGAGCAAGAGACACAGTATGGCTGAGCAATGGGTTTGGTGCTGCTGAGGCAGAGGTAAATCCACCTCCATCCTAGCCCAATAATATGGCTGAATGCACAATACCTCCTGTTACAACTGGACCTCTTGCCTGAGACTGCCAGGAACAGGAAAAACAAAAGTTTGCTGTGGTGGTGGGGTTTTTTGCAAGATGTAGATGTCAGCCTAGAACTGCGTTAAGACTGTCACCCTCCAATCCCTATTCTCACATCAGGGCAGCTCTGATCTGCTACCTGTGTACCTGGTTATTTTTTGCAAGTGTTACACTGTAATATTTAAGCACTAACTTGCAACAGACTTAAAAAATGGGTCCAGTGAAAGCTGTCAGTCTAGCCATGAAAAACTTTGTATCCCATTTGTAACCAGACATATTCTGTGCCGTCTGACAGCAGGCTCTGGGGAAGGTGATGACTAAGCCTCAGAACACTTTTCTCAAGGCAGTATGTTTGCTCAGCTTCTAGCATGCAGAATTAAATGTGTGTTCTTCTCACAGCACAAAGCCTTCTGCTGTTCAAGGCATTCACTTTCTCCCTCATGCAATTGAGCAGTATAGTATGGAGGTGGCAAAAGGTGCCTGTTCCGAGCATTTCCATGATGCTGGCCAGCTGCTGAGTGCATAGTCAGGGCTGGTAACTGCACAGGGCATTGGCCACTGCCTACATCGAGCTGACATACATAGGAGAAGGTAAAACATCTCTGGAAAGGGGATCCTATTCTATGCCAGCCCATCTGGTAAAAAGTAGAGCAGCTCTTTTACCCCAAAGTCACAGCTGCAGCACTCTTGTCTGTTGCCTCTGTTGTGCAAAGCTTGCTGCCTCCCCATGGGGCAGCTGTGGCAACACCAACAGGAACAGTCTGAGCACCACTGGAGAGTCAGTCTGGCAGGAATGGCCGCTGGCAGCAATATTTAGTCAGCGATCTGGGAAGCAAACTTCGGCTTCCTTTTCTTCTCTCTAAGGCTTCTCCTGCTGCATCAGGAAGATGATTTGGAAGCCCATTACCTGTTCTCCATCTTCTGCATCTGCAGGCTGAGTGACGTGAAGCTGGCCAGGAGGTCTGTAACCTCATCCACCTGACAGAAGAATAGAGATGGCCATCAGGGAGGGGAATGCAGCTGTGCAGCCACCCACCGCCACAGAAGAAACCCCCGTGCAGCAGGGACCACCCTTGTACTAGAATTGCCAGTAATGCCCATGCTGAGCTTATATTAGGACAGGATCCCTTAGGTGCCAGCAATCATGTAGAAGGCCTACTATCCTCGTGATCAAACAAGTCCTAACCTAAGGCGATGGGAGCTTCTCCTCATTCTTCAGGAGGTGATGCTTGACCTCCACTCTGTGTGATTTAGCCAGTCCTTAAAATACAAGCATGTTGCTACATTACCCAAAACTTAACAATGATGTCAGGGCTGTTTCCTCTAAGCCTATTTCTACAGGCCAGTCTTTTGTAGGAAAAAAACCCCAGGCCCTGCAACCCTGTGTGGTTGTGCTGCTCCTTGCCTTAAACTGCCTGTCCCCTCATCCCATCTGATCCTCAGCTTCCCTGCTGTTAGGCACTATGATGCCTTCTGCATTTTGAATTTTTACCTAAAGGAGTACCATGAGTCATCATGTAGCTTGCCCACTTGACCCAGTGTGAGCAATAACCATGTCTTCAATGTCCCACTGCTCATGCAGTTGCATTCTCCTAACTGCAGGAATCCCAACGCAAGGAGGTGAGTCAGAGTAGCTCAGTGCTGCCCACCTGCTCCTTTGTGCTAGTCATCTGTAGCCTGGAGCAGAGGTCATCCAGCTGTTCCTTTTGCTCATGCCTCCCCAGACGGTCCAGGTATTCCCGCAACATCTGGATAATCTGAAACAAACAGGCATAAGAGACAAACATCAGAGAGATGCACCAGTCTGGAGTGTTTTACAGGAAAAATTAAGTTGCAATTAAATTGCTAAGCACGCAGCCTTGATGCTGCAGCACACGGAGGAGTACGTGACCCCTAGAGACGAACCCAGGGAAAGCAACCACATAGCACTAATGGCAGCAGCACAATCTAGTGAGTCACCAGAGGCGTTCACCAATCACAGATGGACCACTTGTGATCCTTGTGCCTGGTTTAAGAACAGGGAAAAGAGATAAGCCCAGCTGAAGCAACATAAGGTCTAGCCCTGAAAGCACTAAACTTTTTCTTTGTAGCTAGTTAGCTTTCCTCACTGTGAGGAGCAGGGACTTAAAGCAGGATCTGCTTGTGCACAGAGAATAAAAATCTTTGTGGCTATGTGGCTCCTGAAGTGAGGCCCATGCCCCAGGCATTTGCAGCCCCAGGAATGCTTTCCTATTCCATGCCTTCACATACTGGAGAAGCGTAGACTGTGCTAGGAATACAGAGCATGTGTATACCACAGCTAAAGCCTCATGCTGTGGTCCCTCTCCTGCCACAAGGCATCTGTCTTACATCATGGTTGAAGAAAAGAGAATGCTCCATACAGCCCAAGATTTCAGACACCCAATACATCCTTTAGCCTACCAGAGCCAAGGGAGGCCCTGGAAAAAATTAGAGTAGGGGCTGGGAAAAAGGAAGGCCTCTGAAAACAGAAGGAAAAGCCAAACTCTTCCCACAGCAGTCAAGAGCCTACAGACAGGTATTTAATTAAAAGGTGCAGGAGGCTGCCTGGGGCTGCACCACCTTACCTGAACATGGGACTGTTTCTTTTACCTGTTTCACTTCAAGGCGTACGGCCTCCAGGCTGTGGGAGAGACCTTCCTGCAGGATATTCAGCTTTGATTTAGCGAGGTGTAGTGGGGTTCTGCCAGCTCGATCCAAGGCATCAACTCTGGCTCCTGCAAGATGCACGAGCAAGGACAGTGAGGTCTATCATCAAGACTTGGTGTCCCTGGGCAGTATCAACAGGGCAGGGCAGGAAGGGGACAGGCTGTAATCGTTATAGAGGAAATGTTACCTCCGCGCAGCAGCGTGGTGATGACAGGAACGTGGTTTGTGCAGGCAGCTGGGGAGGGAAAACACAGGACACACAACTCAGAGGTACAAATAAAAATGAGTTTCTGCTCAAGCACAGAGCTTGCTGCTTCCCAAAGGGCTTCTTTGCCATGGGAAAGAGGAATGGTCCACATGCTAAGGCAACCTCACATGCAAGCCTGAGTTCTCTCTCTAGAACAGATTGTGCACTCCTTGGGGCTGGCAGAGAGAGGGAAATCAATTTTCTCAAACCTCTTCTTGGACCCTAAATCTTTGTGAGGAGTGAGTGCAAAGAGTCCTTCCTAGGTCCTTAAATCTGGGGATGCATTCTGTGAGGCACAGGCAAGAGGAAGGTGGAGAGGAAAGGAACAGTAAGAAGGTTCTCACCTCTCTGCATGCAAAGCTCATCTGTGTGGCACTTACCCAAGTGTAAGGGAGTGTTGCCCAGCCCATCTCTCTGGTTTGGGTCAGCCCCATGGTCCAGAAGCAGTTGGACTAGAAAGAAGGAAACAGAACCACATCAGTCTCTTCCCTTTGCCCCACAGGTCAGGCCCACATGGGCCACGGGTCCATGTGGCAGGCACCAGGCTGCCTTACGGGTGCTTCTGTTCAGCTCATCAGCTTCCTTACTGAGACAGGGACAGGGGTTTGCACAGCAATGCAGAAGGACCCAGCACAAAGCCAGGCAGTGCCACTGCTCCTGGGCTCCCTGATGGGAAGGACTGGGAGGAAGGACACCGTTCCCCCTGCACCGGGATAGCCTTAGAACTATAAGGTCCTGCTCCCCCTCCAGCAGGCAGACATGGCAAGCCCTGGGGCCAGAGTTGGCAACTTTGACACAAAAGGAACAGAAAAGAGCAACCTCTGACCAGTGCTGAATCAAAATAAAGAGCATCCTTCAAAATCCCTGCCACAGAGAGGTAGGAAGACAGAACTCTCCCCCTCCACTCACCGATGTGATCGTTGCCATTGCAGGAGGCAAAGTGCAAGGCTGTCCGGCCTTTGTCGTCCGCAGCACAGGGGTCAGTTCCATCCTCCAAGAGTTGCTGCACTGACAGAACCATGGAGAAGAAAGCAGGTAAGCTGAAGGGGCACCTGATCAGAGAGGGATAATGCTATCTGCTCCTCTGGGGGTAGATACATGTGCTGTCAGCTGCTGAGTCACCTGGACTTGAACCAGTTCCCACCAGTATCCTAGCTCAGCAGAACCAGCCTAAGCAGCATAACCTCCACCCTCTGATTCAGCCCTCAACATCTTCCACATGTTGCCATAAAAGATAAGCCAACAGCTCTAACGGCTAAGGATCCACCTAGCCAAATTTTCAAGCTGCAAGGACACTCAGCAGCAAATGCCTAGAGAAGAATATAAAAGGGTAGGAAGGATGTGAGGCTAACTCTTGGTTTTAGTCAGCTGCATCTCAGGCACCTCCCAAGCTACAATTAGCATCCTGTGCTTACTACCCCTCCATGGGCTTTCCCTGTGGATTTGCATGGTCCTTTTCTGCACCTGTGTAAACTTCACATCAACACGGACCTGTGGTCTGTGGTTAGAAGTTTCACAGTGTAAGCACAGGTAGTGAGAAAAGCCACTTCTTCACACCTGTTTTGACTAAGCCCCTTCCTAACCAATGGTGGCTCCAGTTTGGGAAGCAGGCAGGGCAGTGCACCGACCTGCCAACAGCAGTGCAAAGAGATCGGTAAAGGGTGGAAGGATTAGGGGCATAAAAATAGCACCCACAGCAGCATGTGTTAAGGGCAACTGTAAAGGCTGTTACTCCTGTTGTTTTGAGATGATCCTGATATACTAATTGGTGTGTAAAATAGAGCTCATTCCACAGCTGTTAAAAATGCTCACGGGTTCACTATATTTTGTGATCTTTAAACAGCACGTTCTACAACAGTCAAGACTGTTTCAGGCCACAGAGGGTCACCATTCATCTCAGCTTCCAGAAATTGAATTATAGCCACCTTTGAATTTCTTCCTGTATACCTCCTACTTCAAGTGTGGTACAGAACTGAAAGGAACACCTGAAAAGATGTAAGTGGCATTAACATGGAATGTTTCATACCCCAGAAGAAAGACAAGGAGACTGACAGTGCCCCAGTGAGAACCATTAATGGCAACACTTTAGCTAGTCTTCCCCTGAACCAAGCAGGAATGGCATAACCTCTCCGACCCAGTGCCACCACAGGAAACAGCAAAGATGTTCACTTGTTGATGAAGAATAAATTAGTCATAGCACACCTCCTCAAGTTGCAGAGTAAACAAAACACGAGGACTGTAAACACGGGAACCTGTCTATCAAATCCAAGATAGACTGAAACCAAGACTTCCATAAAGCTGCATTCTTTCATCTTCCTGTTGGAAATTATATAACTTTTAAATAATTTTAGTTAGTGTTTTTAATTAAGTTTGAAATGAGTTGTTTTAGTCAATCATAATCTGTATATATATTAATTATACATAGTGTGTGATTCTTAAGTTATTCTTAGCTAGCATTTAGCAAAGCTGTCATTAGGTACTTTTGTAGGAACACAGCTTGGGAAAACTGCTGAAACTTTAACTTTTGATAAACTAATATATGCTTCAATGTACAAAACCAGAGAAAGATGTATTGTTGAGGTTGGACATTTGGAATGTAGAATTTATGGACCATGAGGACTTTGCAGAAACCAGAAGATAAAGAAGGGACTAACAAACACTCAGTATATGTGTTGGAAAGTCCCTACCTGAGAAAAAAGATACTAAAAAGACAAAAAACATGGACTAACTAGCATGAGAAGTGAGAAATCATTTACCAGTAAAGGACAAAATACTAATTAATGAAAGATAATTATATAATTCGTAACCAATGAACATTAATTTCTTTGTTTGTTAAAAATGTATAAATAAGTGAAAAAGTTTTACATCTGTATCTGTGTGGAGGCTGGAATTTTGTCAGGCACACAAACCTCTCCTGGCCAACAACAAAGTAACGTCTCACTAACACTAAAAAGACAGTGTTAGAGGGTTTTATTTACCCCAACAATTTCGGAGGATTTGGTAATAGTTTACTGGTGCGACAACACATTTGATGCTCCACAGATTTACAGGATCAAGGACTTTGGTGCACATGGAAAGACTTTTTTTCAGGGAAATTTCTCAATTCCCTGATCCAGGTGATTCAAGGCAAAAACCCCTGGGAGCTTAAGACATTACTGAAGGCTTAAAAAGGTATACCTAATCATAAGCTTGCACTCTCTAACATCATTGGGTTAAGAAAGTGATGGTATAATTGGCCATTTTCTATTAAAAGTATCTGTAATGGAACTGTGTTTGAGTCCCACTGCCTAGCTGGAAAACTGTAATTGTAAAACTATATAAGTGACTATTAAAAGGTGTGGTTTGATGCCCTCCCCCTCTGCTTTGCCCACAGATTAGTCGAACACACAGTGCTGCTTGCACAAAGAGCCACGTTGTGGAGGGGTTTTGCCTAGATATTTCCGTGCTTAATAAAGTCTAGGGTATGTGTTAGTGCTGGAAAATGCAAGTGTGTGGTAATGTGAGCGTGCTGTAACTGTAAATTGAGTTTGTCTATATGAAAATTCATTTGCTGCATAAGTGTTGAAGCCATTGCACGTTTCCTGTGAATTTTATGGTATTTGGTGTGTACTAAATGTTTGTTTTTCGGTAAAGTAAACTGTTAAACTGAGGATTGTTTGCTCAGAGCTCTCTCCTTGGCGCTAGCGCGGCGGCTGCTACTGTTTCAGTGACTGGAACTGTATTTGTGTGCTCAGAGCGCTCTCTCGTGTCGGTTTTCATGAGTGCTGGGATTTTTATTTACTACGGGTTTTTCTGCTCGAACCCGGGAAGAGGGGGAATACCCAAATGTTCGCCCTTCGGTTGTATTTAGCAGCACTGAAAAGAGTTTAAAGGCGATTCTTTAATGCGGACACAGTTAATAGAACGTCATATTCTCTGGTGGCCAGATTATCTGTTAGACAATCAAGAAAAATGCCCAGTTCACGGTAATTTACACCAAAATGGTATTTTACAGTTGATGTTATATTGCCAAAAGAAGGAGAAATGGAATGACACACCATACATAGCACCTCAAGCACTGATGAGACAAGTGGCCAAAGATAAACACAGAGAAACACACTGGGGGGCAGAAGCTATTATAGGTAACCTGAAGCATCAAGTAATTAGTGTAAAAATGCCAGGAATCAAAAGTGTAGTCAGTAAGTGTAAAATATGTTTGCAAAACAATCCACAGCCCTACAAAAGACTTCCTTCAGGGACTACGAAAAGAGGAAACTCTCCTGGAATTTATAGGCAAATAGATTTTTCTCAGTTACCTTGACAAGAGGGATATTGATACCTATTGGTTTTAGCTGACACTTTTTCTGGATAGCCTGAAGTTTTTCCCTGTTGCACCCATTTTGCAGAAACAGTTACCAAGAAATTGTTAAAAGAAATAATACCCCGATTTGGAATTTCATTGAGAATGAATGATCTATGATATCTTATAACAAGACACAAGAGAAATTTTTGCATTTTAATGTCTTAAGTTTTGCTAGATACTCAGGGATTTAAGTAGAAGTAATCTTAAAGGAAAATTAAGATAACTTTCAAAGTGGGGAACTGTTGGAAATGACAGAATTTTCCAGTAATTTTAATTAATCATATGAATTACCTTTTAAGTTAATTGTTTAGTCATAATCAGTATATATTGATTAATTATAAATAGTGTGTTGTTATTCTTATATTACTCTTAGCCAGCATCTAGAAAAGTTGTCATCAAGTTTCTTTTGTAGGGACACAGATCGGAAAAACCAGTAAAACTTTAAGTTTTGATAAACAAACTTTCATATGCTTTAATTAACAAAGCCTGAGAGAGAAATATGTATTGTTGAGGTTGGACATCTGGAATGTAGAATTTATGGACCACAAGGACATTTTGCAGAAACCAGAAGAAGGTAAGAGTCCAGCCCTGTCCCTGGTTCTAATGTACTGGATCACGCTGCCTCATCATACAGGGTTATGCCTTAGATAATGGTAACTCTTCCACCTAAATCAAAACATTATTCTCTTGCTGCTAACAACTGGGCAAAAGTACATACTAAAACAGCTGGGTCAGTGCAGTGCTAATTTAGCTCCAGGAAGATGGAAAATTAACACTAATGAACCATGTGCGGTGAAAAAGTGAACACTATAACCAGCCCCACTCTGCTGAGAGAACAGACCCAGGCTTCAAAAAAGCATTTTCTAGATCTGAAGCATCTAAAGCACCCTGTGCACAAACTATCTGCACCCGATTGCTCCCTTCCTAAAGTAAGAGTCCTTGATACACTGCCCTTCCAAGAAGAGGTCCCAAGTGGGACTGACAGAAGCCTTACCTGTGTCCAAATCATTGCTATTGGCAGCTTCACGCAGCCTTTTCAGAGCTGTGGAGGAAAGAAAGCAATCACTGGAAAGCACAGAGGAAAAAGGCACCTTTCCCAACTGAAACATCCCATCCTGGTGCTCGAGCACGGGTGCGGGGTCAAATCACGCTACCAGAGAAGGAGAAGCAGATCAAGGCACCAGGTAGGAATCATTCTCGGCTCCTCCTGAAGCCGGCCGCGGGCCCGCCCACTCCTGACGGGCACCCTCCGCTGGCAGCACCGGGGACGCCTTCCCAAGCCGCCCACCCAACAGATCCGACTACCCTCCCGAAGCCCCGTGCAGAGCCGGCCGAAGCTGTTCCGGAGCGGGACAGCGGCTCCCCGCGGCCCGAAGCTCACCGTGGGCCTCCTTCCCCGTAGGCCCCAGCCGGCGGTGGAGGCGGGCGGCCCTGCGCAGGCGGCGGGCCGGGATCTTGCCNNACGGCCCGGGCCGGGAGAGGGGCGGGGCGTCGCCATAGCAACAGGGCCGCCCGCGTCCTCTCGACCAATGGAAGGCGACACGGCCCGTGCATGCAGCCAATGGGGAGGGAGCGGGTGCGAGCGAGGCGGGGCGGGAAGTGGAGTCCGTGCCCGGGAGAGCCTGACGGGCAGTTGTCTT
>WEIT01027220.1:341975-356751 GCA_013389985.1 Dryoscopus gambensis
CTGGGGGGCGGGGGTCGTGTCCGGGCTGTTCGCGGGGACTCACTGCCGCCTTCTCCCCACAGGCCGCCTACGACCCCTACGCGTACTCCAACGACTATGATATGCACACGGGTGAGTGTGAGGGCCCCACCGGCGCCCCAGGCCTGCGTGCGCCCGGGTGGGTCCGTGGGCCCAGGCCGGGCCGTGCGGCGGCTGCCTCACTCCTCCTCCTTCTCCGCAGGAGACCCGAAGCAAGACCTGGCCTACGAGCGTCAGTACGAACAGCAGACCTACCAGGTGATCCCCGAAGTGATCAAAAACTTCATTCAGTATTTTCACAAGACGGTGTCAGATCTCATCGACCAGAAGGTGTACGAGCTCCAGGCCAGCCGTGTTTCCAGTGATGTTATTGACCAGAAGGTGTACGAGATTCAGGACATTTATGAGAACAGGTACAGTGCTATCCTTCCAGCAGACGAAAATCACTGTTTAAACTATGATGGCCTTAAAAGGAAAGGCTGACTACTACCTGTGCTGTTCCAAACTTGGCCTTTCTCTAAAACAGGTTTGGTTTGCCTTGGTTACTGGGGAAAATAGAAAAAACCTAGGTATTTCCAGCCCATTAGGCTAATGTGAGTGTAGATAGGTTGTGACCTATCTGAAGGAAAGTGTCAGCCCAGGCCTAACAGGAAAGGAGGCTGCAAAAAGGGATCTCAGTCGTGCTGGTCAGGCAGTTTGCAGAAAGCTGCAAGGTGTAACTTCTGTGTCTCTTCCCAACAGCTACTTCCCCTCTTTCTTGTAGCCATGTCAGCTTGCCATAAAGGGAACATGGGAGTGACATCCGCGTCTGTTTCGTGCCTGGGGCATAAATTGAAGTCTAACTGCCTAGTTTGCAATTCTCATTCTATGCTTCAGCGTTGGACTTACTAACAGGGGTTGGTGGTGCTGCTCAGCTTTCAGCAAGTCCAAGGCCTCCGTGTTGTCATCTCTGACTCCAGCACTGTCATACTGAGTGAGAAGTGGCTTCTCATACCACATGTGTTTCTGTCTTTCAGCTGGACAAAACTGACAGAAAGGTTTTTTAAGAACACCCCATGGCCAGAGGCTGAGGCCATTGCTCCTCAGGTTGGAAATGGTGAGTCTCCCACTTTCCCTTTGGTTGTCAGAGAGGGAAGGAGCTGAATCCCTTCTGATCCTGAGTTAGGAGGTGCACAGCGTTGCCGCTGCCTGAGTCAGTCGCCTCTGTTCAGTCTGGCAACTCCTTCAGTAGATGCCTGGCAAGAAGTCAAACTTGAGCAAAGTGTCCTTTTGTGCCTCCCTTTACTGTGGTAGGAGGCTAATAGGCTTTGTGGCTGGCTAATGCCCCCTTCTGTCATCTTTTCCAGATGCTGTTTTCCTGATCCTGTACAAGGAGCTGTACTACAGGCACATCTACGCCAAAGTCAGCGTGAGTGCTGGCCCCGTGTCTTCTTGGGGGTTGCCTGCTGGCTTCTCTGTGCCAGCAAACTTGCCACATCTTGCTGCCACTACTGTATCAGTGGTCCCCTAATTTTTGCAAGACAGGATTGGGTGGGTTCATGAGCCATAAGTCATGCTGGTTGTAGGGAGGCTTAAAATTCTTGCCTTTTGTTAGTTTAGTAAGGATTCACTGATTGCTGAAAAGCAAGAAAGACTTGATTGTCTGTCTGAGGCTCGTTAGCTGTCTCTTCAAGCTTGGTGGTGATGAGTGTGCAGGTTTCCCTGGTAGCTCAAATGAATCAGGAGGCTGGATCTGAGTTTTCAGGAGGCTGTTTGTTATTAACATCAAATGTAATGGTTAGTGAGTTAGGGAAGAAGGGGGTGTTGGAAGGTAACTGAATTTTCCTTTTTATTGCTTTCGTGTGTTTCTTTGTGTGAGAAGGGGTGTCCCAGCAGGAAGGTGCATTATTTGTGATTAAAAATCTCACATGGGATCAGAGTGCCTTGTGAAGAGGGAAGCATGGATACCATAAAGGATGCAGGAGAAGGAAGTGAAAGGAATAATGCTCTGTGAAACAAAACAAACCTTGCTTTTTTTTTTTTTTTAAGGTGCTTTGAAATCAGTGAGAAAATCATAGTCCTTGGTTCTTAAAGGAAAAAATCTGAACAGACGCGTGACTTAGGGGCTAAATAAGTAATAACTGCAGTTTTACTGTGGACCAGTGGGTGGAGAAACGGGCCCTTTTAAAAGGCTGCTGTGTTAACCCAAGCCAGGCTTTAACAGGAGAAACTGGTTTCTCGAGCTGNCTACCCGGGGGAGGACTACGATAACGAGGTGCGGGCCGGGTCCTGGGGGGCGGGGGTCGTGTCCGGGCTGTTCGCGGGGACTCACTGCCGCCTTCTCCCCACAGGCCGCCTACGACCCCTACGCGTACTCCAACGACTATGATATGCACACGGGTGAGTGTGAGGGCCCCACCGGCGCCCCAGGCCTGCGTGCGCCCGGGTGGGTCCGTGGGCCCAGGCCGGGCCGTGCGGCGGCTGCCTCACTCCTCCTCCTTCTCCGCAGGAGACCCGAAGCAAGACCTGGCCTACGAGCGTCAGTACGAACAGCAGACCTACCAGGTGATCCCCGAAGTGATCAAAAACTTCATTCAGTATTTTCACAAGACGGTGTCAGATCTCATCGACCAGAAGGTGTACGAGCTCCAGGCCAGCCGTGTTTCCAGTGATGTTATTGACCAGAAGGTGTACGAGATTCAGGACATTTATGAGAACAGGTACAGTGCTATCCTTCCAGCAGACGAAAATCACTGTTTAAACTATGATGGCCTTAAAAGGAAAGGCTGACTACTACCTGTGCTGTTCCAAACTTGGCCTTTCTCTAAAACAGGTTTGGTTTGCCTTGGTTACTGGGGAAAATAGAAAAAACCTAGGTATTTCCAGCCCATTAGGCTAATGTGAGTGTAGATAGGTTGTGACCTATCTGAAGGAAAGTGTCAGCCCAGGCCTAACAGGAAAGGAGGCTGCAAAAAGGGATCTCAGTCGTGCTGGTCAGGCAGTTTGCAGAAAGCTGCAAGGTGTAACTTCTGTGTCTCTTCCCAACAGCTACTTCCCCTCTTTCTTGTAGCCATGTCAGCTTGCCATAAAGGGAACATGGGAGTGACATCCGCGTCTGTTTCGTGCCTGGGGCATAAATTGAAGTCTAACTGCCTAGTTTGCAATTCTCATTCTATGCTTCAGCGTTGGACTTACTAACAGGGGTTGGTGGTGCTGCTCAGCTTTCAGCAAGTCCAAGGCCTCCGTGTTGTCATCTCTGACTCCAGCACTGTCATACTGAGTGAGAAGTGGCTTCTCATACCACATGTGTTTCTGTCTTTCAGCTGGACAAAACTGACAGAAAGGTTTTTTAAGAACACCCCATGGCCAGAGGCTGAGGCCATTGCTCCTCAGGTTGGAAATGGTGAGTCTCCCACTTTCCCTTTGGTTGTCAGAGAGGGAAGGAGCTGAATCCCTTCTGATCCTGAGTTAGGAGGTGCACAGCGTTGCCGCTGCCTGAGTCAGTCGCCTCTGTTCAGTCTGGCAACTCCTTCAGTAGATGCCTGGCAAGAAGTCAAACTTGAGCAAAGTGTCCTTTTGTGCCTCCCTTTACTGTGGTAGGAGGCTAATAGGCTTTGTGGCTGGCTAATGCCCCCTTCTGTCATCTTTTCCAGATGCTGTTTTCCTGATCCTGTACAAGGAGCTGTACTACAGGCACATCTACGCCAAAGTCAGCGTGAGTGCTGGCCCCGTGTCTTCTTGGGGGTTGCCTGCTGGCTTCTCTGTGCCAGCAAACTTGCCACATCTTGCTGCCACTACTGTATCAGTGGTCCCCTAATTTTTGCAAGACAGGATTGGGTGGGTTCATGAGCCATAAGTCATGCTGGTTGTAGGGAGGCTTAAAATTCTTGCCTTTTGTTAGTTTAGTAAGGATTCACTGATTGCTGAAAAGCAAGAAAGACTTGATTGTCTGTCTGAGGCTCGTTAGCTGTCTCTTCAAGCTTGGTGGTGATGAGTGTGCAGGTTTCCCTGGTAGCTCAAATGAATCAGGAGGCTGGATCTGAGTTTTCAGGAGGCTGTTTGTTATTAACATCAAATGTAATGGTTAGTGAGTTAGGGAAGAAGGGGGTGTTGGAAGGTAACTGAATTTTCCTTTTTATTGCTTTCGTGTGTTTCTTTGTGTGAGAAGGGGTGTCCCAGCAGGAAGGTGCATTATTTGTGATTAAAAATCTCACATGGGATCAGAGTGCCTTGTGAAGAGGGAAGCATGGATACCATAAAGGATGCAGGAGAAGGAAGTGAAAGGAATAATGCTCTGTGAAACAAAACAAACCTTGCTTTTTTTTTTTTTTTAAGGTGCTTTGAAATCAGTGAGAAAATCATAGTCCTTGGTTCTTAAAGGAAAAAATCTGAACAGACGCGTGACTTAGGGGCTAAATAAGTAATAACTGCAGTTTTACTGTGGACCAGTGGGTGGAGAAACGGGCCCTTTTAAAAGGCTGCTGTGTTAACCCAAGCCAGGCTTTAACAGGAGAAACTGGTTTCTCGAGCTGTGCTGTTAGTGCTTCTCAGACTCAGTGTCTCCAGCTGAAACAAGAACCAGTAGGTCAAAGTGTTTAGAAATGCTGTCCAGAAACAGAATTGTTGACCTATTAAGGCTTCTCAGTGAGCAGAAAAGGAGGGAAAACTGGTGAAGGTAATAGGAAGTTCTTGAATTTGAGCAGCAGAGGGGAACACGGAAGGTTAATGCAGGATATTCACAGGAGGTTTGACTGCTCAGTCATCCTGAGAGAAGCTACCTGTACAAGAAAAGTCATCCCTGTTCTATGGCACAACAGTGCTACAATTTCAGGTTTTCTGGGTGATGCTGTGGGTGTCCTGGTTGCATACTGGCTCTAGCACTCCTGAACTAGGCCCTCTACTACTGTGACTGTCCTTTTGCTGTTGCCCATGAACTCCCTTGTGCCCTGCTTGAGGTGAAGCAGACTGTGCTGACTTCTCTTTGCAGGGGGGACCCACGCTGGAGCAGAGATTTGAGTCCTATTACAACTACTGCAATCTCTTTAACTACATCCTCAGTGAGTTGCTGCAATTTATTTCTGGTTTGTGAATTTTGGAGAGAGAGAGATTGGATGGGAAGGGCAGAGCTGCAGAAAGGGTCAGAAGAACTGCAACATGTTTATTTATAAATAATAGAGGCAAAAGTAGTCTGTAAGCTCTCTGCGTGTTTGAGTGTGTTGAATGAAGAACAATTTACATCCATGAACTTAAAACCACAAAAAGCAGAAATAGTTTCCAATGCTTTCTGAAATACTGTAAAGAATAAAACTTCCTTACCTTTTTGTCTTGGTGAGAACTGCTTCACCTATCTTTATTAAAAATAAAATGAAGCTGTAAGCTAAAGAAAACTTGCAGTGTTTCTCAACTGCTCACTGTTGTTAACTCCCCTTGGAACAAATGTTAGGGTTTGTGACTCCCTGCCAAGCCTCATGTGGAGAATGGATCAGTTAGGATAAACCCCTACAGTCTGTGTGCAGCCTCTGAGAGTTGATGCTGCTGAGCAGTCACCCTCTAGAGATTAACCCTGTGCACGTTCATAGTCTTTGAAAGTGAAAACAGTTGAGGTAGTCAAAGCTACACATCTCAGCCCTACTGGAAGCTTCATTCACCTGTATCTCCCATTCATTCCCATTCACTCCCTGCATCTCCCATTTCAGGCAAATTCTTGTGTTCTTTAATTTGTCTATTCCTCCAGTTCTGACAATGTTCTTGCTCAAGGTGTTAACCCTCTCATCTGTTCTCCTGCAGATGCTGATGGCCCTGCTCCTCTGGAACTGCCCAACCAGTGGCTCTGGGATATCATTGATGAATTCATATACCAGGTATGTGATTATAAAACTGGGCCATCTTGGGGTGGCCTTGCCTTTATTAGTTGTATAAATTTTCCATCTCTTCCTTTGCTCTGGTTTCTGTAGCAAGAGTACCATTGCAAGTTGAAAATCTTTGGTGGTCACTGCTACTCTTGTGTTACCAGGCAGATGAAGTAGTTGTAAACGTACAGATTTTTAAGTTACAGGGTGCTCTTTGGGTAGTCCTGAACTTTTGTGCCTATTTCTGTTTCAGAACAAAAGTTCTGTCTTTCTTAGTCAGTCGGGCCTTTATGCTTGCACTGAGAGATTGATGACCTGATTTGAATTAAGCTGTGGTCTGAGATCCTGACATTAAGAAATATTTTTCCACTTACTGTTCTGAGTGCAACAGTAGAGATCTCAAATGTTATTGGTTTTTCTCTTTAGAGAATATATTCCTTTCTCAATGACTTTTTATTATAGAGCTGCCTAGAATTCCTCAAGCATTGTCTTGCCAAGTTTGAGAACAAAAAGGATGTGTGTATACAAACACATCTTATAATTTGGTCATTCTTGTTTCTACCTGTTCAGACAGCAAATTTGTGTTTAGTTGCCTGTCCTAGTGGTTTACGAGATCCTTTTCTTCTTCAGTTTGTCTCCTGGCCTTTTCCTTCTGTTCTGTGTAATTTTTTTTAGGTGTTTTAAAGATGGTATAATCTGCCATTTTGATTTCCATGTGATCTCACGTGAAACTTTTTTTTCCATGCAACTTACAGGTTATTGTAATGCATTTGTATGAGCAAGTTGTAAGCTTAGTGCACTTAGCTGGGCATCTCCAAACAAGCTGCACATCATTGAATCTCTGCTTCTTCCTGTAGTTCCAGTCTTTCAGCCAGTACCGCTGTAAAACAGCCAAAAAGTCTGAAGAGGAAATTGATTTCCTTCGTTCCAACCCCAAGATCTGGAATGTCCACAGTGTCCTTAATGTGCTGCACTCTCTGGTGGACAAATCCAACATCAACCGACAGCTGGAGGTCTACACAAGTGGAGGTGAGTTTTGGGTGGTGCCAAGCAGCACTGGTGTCTGTGCTGCCTTGCTTTGATTGGGCCCAAGTGGGTTGACTTTGTTTGGGAGCTGGATCAAACCCATAATCAGTGGATGGATTGGCTGGGAACAGGCCTTGAGAAGTAGCAGTGATTACATTTCAGGCCCTGCTCCCTTTGCTTTTAAACAGAAGAGTATTGAAAGGGAAGCTTGTTTCCTTGGAGGATGGCATTGTGGTTCCTTTTTTCCCTAGGTGACCCTGAAAGTGTGGCTGGTGAATATGGGCGCCACTCCCTTTACAAGATGCTGGGCTATTTCAGCCTGGTTGGGCTGCTGCGTCTGCACTCTCTGCTGGGAGATTACTACCAAGCCATCAAAGTGCTGGAGAACATCGAGCTCAACAAGAAGGTGATACAGCGTGTTTTAACCCTTCTTTTGCAGTCTTCCAAATGCCTCTGTTCAGACATGCTGGTGAAAAATTGCTATACTGAATCCTCCAGCTGAGGAACTGTTTGTATCTGTTGTAGTTGTCAGGAGTTTGTAGCTAAGCACAGCTGGAGCTTGGCATTAAGTCAAGCCTTATGATAATGGTGCTGTTGCAGCACAATTGCCCGGTTTTTTAGGTTTGCCGTGTTGTGCAAGGTAGTGTTGTTACAGAGATTGTTAGTGGTACTGCAGTGGTAACTACCTGAACACACCATTCTTACCTTTGTCAGTGCCTCTCCTATATTTTTGACTTCTGTCCTCACCGTGCCCACTCGCACCTTGAGTGTTTTTGCCTTAGAATTGGGTGCTGCTTGTGCTAATAAAAGCCCAGCTGCAATGGGCTTGGGCCAAGGCTTGGCACAGATCTACATAAGTGTGTGTTTGGCATTCCACAGGATGTGGAGTGAAATAGGGGGAAAGGGAACTGAGCAGAGCCGTGTTAGGCACAGTGCGAGAGTCCTCTGCTTGCAGGAAGCTGAAACTGGAAAACATAGGAAACGGGATGATCTAATAAAACAGTGAGGAAGCTGCTGCAGGGATGGGTTGGGAGGTGAGGTATCCTGAATTAACTCTCTCCTTTCTGTATTTGGGATGGGAGTGAAAGCAGAGGTGGCTGGATTGTGGCTAACAAGCAGTTTGGATTGTTGTCTCCCCTCTAACATAGCGTGTTGCTCCTTCCTTCTCAGAGCATGTACTCCCGGGTGCCTGAGTGCCAGGTGACCACCTATTACTACGTGGGCTTCGCGTACCTTATGATGCGGCGTTACCAGGATGCCATCCGTGTCTTTGCCAACATCCTCCTCTACATCCAGAGGACCAAGAGCATGTTTCAGAGGACGACCTACAAGTATGAGATGGTAAGAGATAGAATAGACTAGACTTCTCAAAAGAAAAAGCTGCTGTCTTCTTTCCTGTCCCTCCTCTTATCACCTGATAGCTTATGTCTAATAGTGTGGCTTTATTCTCCTGGGCTTTGCTGGTGGTGGTGACTGGGGAATCCTCTGAACTCCTTTGCCACGTGTGACAATATTTTCTCTTAGTTATGTTGCTAGTTACTTTGGGTGTTCCCCATACTGTTGTCCCAGGTCCATCTGCACTCTCCCTCTAGGCAGGTTTGTTAATGAGTATCAGCTGCTAATGATACTCTTGCTGGTGCTCCTTCAGACTCAGTTGGGTTTCTAGTCCAGTCCTGCACTTCAGGTTGCTGCCATTGTCAGATATATTTCCATTATCTGATAATTATTCACAGACATGGCTGTAACAAAGCTCCTTTCTCTTTCTACCTAAGCTGTCTTACCTCGTGGTTTTGGTGCCTGTTTTACCTGCTGTCTGCTTTTTATGCTTATGATTAATTTCTAACTCTTTTGTTTAGCCAAATCCCGCCAGTCTTAATTCCATGACACTCCAAAAAGTTGGTGTGTCTGTTTCAGCCACACAGCTGTCCATTTCATCCCACACTCAGATAAATCTCCATTCTCAGTCTTTTCTTGACTGACCTCCCTGATAACTGTCCCTTGCCAGGAGATGGTTGTGAAACCATCTGTGTTCCCTTCTCTGCATGTTCTTGTACCAAAATAGTAGAACGTGCTTCTGGCCATCCAGGTTCTACATGGCTCTGGATGCATTCACTCTGCTTCTTCCTCTTGTCCAGCCCTCTCTTTTATTTATAAGAGCCTTGGTATGTCATTCATTCGTTTGCTTTGCCCAGAGGCACTGCTTCTTCGCACTGTCCCCCTTGAGCATTAGGACCATCGGTGGTCTGTATAAAGGATCTTCCTGTGCAAAGTGCAGCTCCCTTGGGCACCCTAAAGCCTGAGCACACTGTGGCGCTGACAGGGTCTCCTCTGTGTGTCAGATCAACAAGCAGAACGAGCAGATGCACGCGCTGCTGGCCATCGCCCTCACCATGTACCCCATGCGCATAGACGAGAGCATCCACCTGCAGCTGCGCGAGAAGTACGGCGACAAGATGCTGCGCATGCAGAAGGGCGACGCGCAGGTCTACGAGGAGCTCTTCAGCTACGCTTGCCCCAAGTTCCTCTCCCCTGTGGTGCCCAATTATGACAATGTGCACCCCAACTACCACAAGGAGCCCTTCCTGCAGCAGCTCAAGGTCTTCGCTGATGAAGTTCAGCAGCAAGCCCAGCTCTCAACCATCCGTAGCTTCCTCAAGCTCTACACCACCATGCCCGTGGCGAAGCTGGCCGGCTTCTTAGACCTCACAGAGCAGGAGTTCCGTATCCAGCTGCTCGTCTTCAAGCACAAGATGAAGAACCTGGTATGGACCAGTGGCATATCTGCTCTGGATGGAGAGTTCCAATCTGCCTCTGAGGTTGACTTCTATATTGACAAGGTTGGTATCTGCCTCTGGCTGGCTGGGAAATTCTTTCACCTCAGAGATACTGAAATTGGCAGCACCTAGTTTTGCTCCGTTCTCTGGGAAACATTCCTTCTTCCTTTGCCATTTATAGCGCTTGGCTGCCCACAATGAAGTTATAGCCCTGCTTAAAAAGAGTGTTAGTGGATGAAGAATGATGGAGTTATCACAGGCAGCTTTGGCGGTCAGTGTACCTAGAAAACAAACGCTTCCCAAGGACAGAGGGAACTGCTTGTCAGTGTTCTGGGAGGTGATAAGTGAGTGACAGATAGTGCTGCTGTTAGTGTGTCAGGTGGGATTGTCCTTCTAGCTGTCCCCCACATCTCTCCTTTGCTGGACAAAGCAGAGATGTTGCTTGGTAGTGTTACAGGTCTGCTTTGCACTGGAGCAGCATTTAGCTGTGGCTGCTCTCGGAGGAGTCTAAACACAAGATGTGGGGCTGTCACCATCTGCCCTTGGATCTCCAGCAGCAGAAAGCATAGCAAAGAGTCTTGTGGGACTTTATTTTCAAAGAAGATAGCAGTAACCATTAGGTTTCTTGCTAGGAACGGGACCGGGTTGCCCTGCCTTCTTGGTCCTTATAGCAGACCTCTTCTTGCAAGGTCTCATGCCATGTCTCAGCCCAGCTCTCATGGCATATAGTGTGACTGAAAAGAGGGAAGCATGAACTGGGGTTGGAACTGTCAAACTGCTGCAAGGGAGACAAGAACAGAGCGTGTAAGAATGTGGGAAGTGAGTAAAAGGTGAACTGGGAACCCATCCCAGGCAAATGTATGAGGGAAGGCAGCCCAAGGTGAGCTGAATGAGTGCTGTGGGACTAGCACAGGTCAGATATGTGTGATGCTGAGCCATGGCTGGGGTGAAGCCCCATAGCTTGATCCTTATGTTTGGCAGTTCTTGCTGTGTCCCTGCTAGTAGCACAGCCCTTTTCCTAATCTCATCCTGTTCTCTTCCCAGGACATGATCCATATTGCAGACACAAAGGTCGCTCGACGCTATGGGGACTTCTTCATCCGCCAGATCCACAAGTTTGAGGAGGTGAGGCCTGGGTGGGAGGGCTGTCTAGCTCTGCAGGAAACATGGGGCAGGCACTGTGCTATGCAGGCCGTCGAGGGTCCACACTCGTGTGGGACAGCTGTGTAATTCCATGCTGGACTGAGCCCTGGCTCTGCAAGGCATTAGGCAAAGGCAGGTGTTCTAAGCAGTAGCTGCTGGCCTTTGAAGAATGGTGTGTTTTTTGTGAGAAGTGCTCATTTGAGCCACAGTGGAAAAGGAGAAGAATTTTACTGTCCAGGGATGACTCCATTGTCCCTAGATAAATGTGGTGTTCCTATCAGTAACACAACCAAAACCATCTCTCTAACTTCGTAACTATGGCTCTAGAAAATGGCCTCAAAGATTTCTGGAGCAGACATGGCTTCAGCATTGTTCTTGGCCAGGAGGTGACATTCTGTCACTGCTCCACTCTTTCCCAACAGAGGTTGTTGTGCACTGGAAACTCAGAGGGCAAAATTCTGAGATCTGAGGGCTTAATACAGGGTTGTGATACCACTGCTACAAGTTCACATCCTCTCTTCTCCCCACATCTTCCTCTGCTGTCCTGGAGAGGAGAGAGCTCTACTTACTCCCCTTCTACTTGACACACTGTACTTTGCTCAAGAGCTCTCATTGTCAGTGAGTTGGAGAGGAAGGAGTTAAGAGGCATTGGATGAAGTCTGCTGAGGGGAACAGTAGTGTATATCAATCACAGTGTATTTTTCTGACCTTTGCTTTCTCTAATTCCAGCTGAACCGAACCCTGAAGAAGATGGGCCAGAGACCCTAATGTGGATGCAATGCAGGCCTGGGCAGAGAAGTGGGTGGGAGAAATTATTCTCTGTGTTGAGGGAGGGGAGCTCAGGGTTCTGGCATTTCTGGAATCTCCTGGGAGTCTGAAGGTTTTTTGTATTTAAACATGCAGACTTGTTCAGCTCGAACTATCCTACAAAGAACAAAACATCTAATAAATTAGTGGAATTTTCCTGATGAGCGTTTGTACTCATTCACTTATCCTCTGTGTAAGAACATAACTGTACCTGGAGGCATGGGCAGCTGCTGTTGGTTTGTGCTCTTGCTGGTCCGTGTTGTTGCAGGTGACAATGGGGGAGCAGATCTCTTTAGGTGCTCTGTACATTCACTACATTCACAGTGCACAGCAAACAAGAAAGGCTGCACAACTGATTGACGGGAAGAAAATGAGCTGTTCCACCGTGTCTTCACAGGATATGGAAAGAGATACAAGCTAATACTATTCCATTTAGCTTTTACCCCATGCGTTGAATAGACCTGAGTTGTAGTTGCTTTCTTAGAAGGTTGCATTTTTGCCTTTCCTCCCCTGTTTTTTTTAGTTGCTATGAAGTAGAAATGCTCCAAAGTGGATTGTCATGTTTTTAAAGGAGAGGGGAGAAGTTTTGTAAACATTGAACCAATATTAACTGGTCATCTGATGAGATGTCCTTGCTGGAGGTTGTATTTTATTTCAGAAGTGGTGCCCGAGACCTGGACCTTAATTTAATTGAGTTCAGTTTCTCTGGAAAACTCCCCGAGGGCCTTTAATTTCTTAAAACCCTTTAAATGCAAATTTTCCCTGCTCTCCAGCCTCAAATTTGCAGTGCCTTGAAAGAGGGGGGAAAAAAGTTGAAAATGAGTCACATAAAGGAGAATCAAGGACCTGCAAGTATTGGGGAAGAGAATGCAAAGAATGAATCGCATCCCTCCACACCCTCTCTCCCTTTTGCCTTCTTTAAATAGTTTGGTGTTTGAGTGATCGGAACAGGTGCAAGAGGAAAACCTGCGTGTGTAATAGAAAGCTACACAAAGCATGTTTCAGATACACCATCTGCCTCTTTGTACCTCTCCCTCTCATTCCTTTCCACTGAGAGGGCGGTCCTAGCAGTCCAGTTTGGCTCTGTGTGTGATTCTGTTTGGACGTAGGGAATAATTAGCCTTTGTTGGATTACACTCTGTGTTTGAATGAGGGTCAGGTTTCCAGTGTCCTAGATACTGCTCAAAAGTAAACTGTTTCCCATCACGAAGTCAAGTAGCTCAGGCAGGCAGTGTACAGGCAACACAGTGAGATTAAATGGGCAATTCCTGTTGGCCTTCTAGCTGCTGCTGCTAGTGTTAAGGGTGCTAGGAGCTCACTGCCTCCAGTTCTGGAGGGTTTGAGGCAGCCATATCATTAAGAAATTAAAGGACTGAAATGCCACTGCATTGCAGCAGCCTGTGTTCATACCAAGCAGAATATGCTCCTTTTTTATTTTGGGATTTTGGGGCTGGCACTTTTCCTCCTGTTTATTTGCCAACAGCAGCACAGTAAGCATAGCTGTCAACAGCAACTGCCCTACTTTCTTATTATCCAAAGCCTAAATCTTTCCCAGGACATGTGCTCAGGTGGATGTGATACACAACATGAGAACCCTGGGAGGTATCTCCATCATCAATTCTAGTTCACAGCATAGCAAAGGAATCCAGTGTGTTACTGGGATTTGGTTTGTTTTTGATATCTGGTTGGCATGTTGGAATTAGAGACTTTTAATGCCTATCTGTATCATCTGAAACACTCCAGTGGTTACAGGCTGTTCTCAGGTATGTGGATATGCTGCTGCTTTGTTTCCATCTGCCAGAGCAGCTTCCAAAGGATGCAGAGAGACCATCCACGGATCTCCCTGGCTCCGCGCCTTCTCTGAGGGACTGCCGAAGGTTAACTGAGCAGGACTGGCACTTGGTGGAATGAAGCCAGGAGGAGCTTGCAGCTCTCACTGGGTGGAAAGATGGGCTCAGCGAGCTGCGGTGCCTGGCACTGCTTGAAGCCGGAGGAATGCAGGGTGTTCAGCAGCATCAACAGAGCCCCGCTGGTGCTGGGAAGGCACTCCAGAGGGAGGTGGGGGTGGCTAGAGCTCGAGCCTCGCCTGCAGCAGCAGGGTTTGCTGAGTGGAATTAGTTCTGGACAAAATGGTTTTGTCAGAGGGAGCCACAGTACAGGGTCGCATACTCTGTGTCTCTGTCTCTAACCTACGGTTGTGAAGGGGCTGAGTGTAATTATGGAACCTGGAAAAGTCAAAAAAACCTCCCTCATCCTTCTGTCCCTTAGGAGACATCAGGAAGATGCTGTCCGGCGGATCTGGGGGATGTTGAGTAGCCAGCTCAGTTATTACAAACCGACACAATGTTTCATTTCCTTTTTTGCTACAGAGTAGTTTTTCTTGTGATTTACACTACGGCGTATCTCGGGCACTGAGTGGGGAGATTGTACATACTGGTCAGAGAATTTACTTTTTCATTTGTTACCGTTCTGGGACTGTAGAGTGATAGAATGAAACAATCGACTAGAAGAAAGAGGGTGCTACCCATGAAATCTGAGTGAGGGAAGGAGTGTAGAGCCCATACAAAATAACTGCAGAAAATGGACTCTTACAGATTTGAAACTGGCAGCAATAAGCTCAGCATAAGTGTGATAGTTTGGTCTTCCCTAGAGGTAGCTGTTGGAGGTGAAAAGAATGCTAAGCCAAATAAAGTAGCCTTTAATAGTGTGCTTCCCCCCTCTTGTCAAACCATCACCCGGAGCGTGCACACCAGCTCTCGTGACAATCCATCGCCTCGATGATGTCGTGGGTTCCTGAGATTGTATCGCACTCTTCCTCTGCTTCTTCCAGGGCTTCCTGTGAAGCACTGCCTGTGACTCCAAGTGTCTTGATCTTCAAAGCTCTCCCTGGCCCTGAGCCTACTCTGGGAGCCACCTACGTCCTACACGTACTCCGCTGCCACGGTTTATGCCCCTAGGACTGCTGAGAACTGCTTCTGCGTGGAGCAGCCTCTGTCTAAGCCTGAACGGGATCTAGAAATTAGGTTGCCTAGTGGTTTTTAATCTAGCTGAATTTGAATTGAATTGAGGCCCAACTCTTTGCCCGAGCTGGGAGAGGGTGCTCTGCCCAGCATCCCGCCCTGCTCCCCGGGAAGCGCTGAGCCCCGGGAGCTTCCGCGGCGTGCCCGGGCCCCGCCCCCG
>WEIT01027220.1:356894-381272 GCA_013389985.1 Dryoscopus gambensis
GGCTGCCGCCCGCGGGCGCTGGTGGCGGAAGGAGCGGGGGGCGCCGAGGTTTGGGGCACGGGACAGCTGGGACCTCCCTTTCTGGAGGGGTTGGGCCGCCTGTGCCGCCCAGCAGCGATCCCGGGAGGCTCACAGCGGATTGGGAGGGATGGAGGCGCCGTGGGAAGCGGCTGCAGGCTGGCTGGCAGGGAAGCTCCCTGAGCATGGACACGAGGGGCTCAGAGAGCGGATGTGCCTCTGTTGTGCTGATGTACTGGTAGGGGATGCGCTGAAGAAGATGCTGTCGAGAAATAGTTGGGTCCTGGGGATGAAAGATTCCATATTCCCAGGCAGTGCTCGTAGCCAGGTTGGATGGGGCTCTGAGCAGCCTGGTCTAGTGGAGGGTGTCCCTGCCCATGGCAGCAGGGTTGGAACCAGATGGTCTTTCAGGTCCCTTCCAAGCCAAACCATTCTATCATTCTGTGTTTCAGCAGATGACCTTCTGACCTGGTCCTGCAGACCTGTCAAGGTCAGGGTTAGCAGAAGTCGTGTGATTTAAGGCTGGTGAGAGCATAGAGGTGGACTAGGTCCGTAGACCCAAGTGGAAGCGGTGCCTACCAGAGAGGAGACATGGTGTTGGTATCTGGGTGCAGAGGTGTTTTGCCTCAGCAAGAGGTGAGCTTTCACGCTTCGAGAGGACCAGAGGCCTGCCCTGCACAGGGACATTCCCAGCTGCCAGAGGAAGCCACTCTGAAAATGTGCGGAGGCCTGGACCAGGTTGCTGTTTGCATTTGCTTCTAGCTTGTTTTCTGTGGATGCCACAGTGAAAGCAGGAGGTAGCAAATGCCAATAAGGGTATTGAGCCTCTCTAGCCTCCCCCAGCTTGGGTGTCTCTGAGGGGGAATGTGAGTTTCAGGAGGCAGACTGTGCATTTGGGATTGCTTGGGGGCACAGTGTCAGGCTGGAGAAACTGGCTGAGCCGCTGGAAGGAATCTGCCCCGACCTGCCGCTGCAACCCTGTGTGCCCCGGCGGTGCTGGGAATCCGGCGCCCATCTGCTCTAATCCTTGGTAGCCCTTGCAGCGCAGGTAGGCATCGCCCCACCTCGCTGTGCCTCCAGCGTGCACGTGCTCCTTGCCTGCCCATAAAGCCGAGAAGGGCGATGCATCCCCTGTCACGTTCTGCTCTGGGACTGGTGGTTCTTCCTCTGATGTTGCCCAAATTGACCAAATTCTCCTTCCTGAGCTGACCGCAGGAAGGCCTTTTGCTGTGGTAATAACTTCTGTCAGGCAGAGGGTTGACTGTGACTGCACTTTGGAGCTGTGGTGTCCGTGAGAGGGCGAAACAGGCCTGTGTCCTTACAAGCTGAAGCTGAGCAGGTAGGCTGGAAACCGAACTGCTGCCTGCTGTGTTTCAGGTGGCTGCCCCAAAACCCTCAGCATGGTGTTCTGGAATGACTGAGAGCCGAGCCATACGGCGTCTTTGCATCACTCTGGGTCTTGAAGGTGCTGTGTGGTCTTGTATCCCACAGCTCTTGGATGGTGTGGCTCATTCCGACTAGCTAGAATGGAGCCTCTGAAAATGCTCCCGGTTGCAAGGATGCTGGATGGGAAGAGGCAAATTAGGGACAGGAACACTTGCAATTATTAATTTTTTTGTAAATGGCACAGTAACTGGGAACTGAAAAGCAGAGTTTCAGCAAAAGCTTATGATAAACACCGCTAAAACCACCTGATGGTTTCCCATTAACCATATTTAACATCCCATTAAGCAGAGACTGCTGCTCTTAAGTTGTCAGTGGGCTTAAATCTGCTCATGGCAGATGTCCTAACTGCATGCTTCACAGGTCCTCTGCACGAGCTGCATTGTAGAGACAAAGCCCAGGGCCTTACAAGGACATGGCATGTTGTAGAAGGATTTTCAGACGGCCGTCAGGAGAGTAGCATCATTCCATCTGATTCCAGCTTCTTCAGCCTGTCCCGATTTGGAAGTGGGAAGATTGGATCAGAGGCAGTAAATCTCCTGACAGCAGAGGAAAAGTGGTTGCCCTTCTTTTCTTCTAAAGTGCTTTCAGTCAGCCCAGTAATGGGACTTGGCAGGGATCTGCGAGTGCATTTCTGACCTTGTGTGGTCTTCCGTTGTGCGGGGCTCTCCTGGCCCGCACGGGACAGCTGCGCTGCTCCCCGAAGGCTGGAGTTCCTCTGCACGCAGCTGCTTCCCTGCTTCCTGCTGGCTTCCCCTGGGATTGCAGAGGGGAGGAATGGGCACATCCATATGAGGGCTGAGCTGAAGCTCTTCTTTACCTGTGTGGCACCACTGCTCTGCCACCCTGATCCCCTGGGCATTGCTGCTGTGGTGGCTGTCAGCCTGTCCCGGTTTTCTGACCCTGCCTGGATGCACCCCTGTTGTGCTGCTGCGCTGGGAGGGGACTCACTGAGGAAGAGGCTGTCACGAAAGACTGTATGGGTAGGTGAGACTGAGGACAGTTTTCCACGTGACCCCCGATTTGAGCACAATCACCTTGGGATAAGGCAAATGGCATCGGAGGGGTGCTGCCCTGGAGAGCTTTGGAGCAGCTCCCGCAGAGCTCTTGGAAACACTGCAGGTTTGGGCTTCTTGAAAGAAGTAGACTGGAATTTCTCAGGGTCTGAGTCCAGCTAAAGGTGGTTTGAAGTGACCATCAAGAATGAGGTGCATACCTGTAGGACCTATGTGTTGAACCATGAAGATTAGAATCCCTGACTCCTCTGTTGTAGGCACTTCACTTGGCTTCATTGCCTTGCTGTCCCAGTCAGGGAAATAGGAAACTTGGATTTGGCCTCTGACTGCGCTGTTGGCTGTGTGATCTGGAGATGAGACATTTAATCTCTTTCTTCCCTTTTCAGTTAAGCTGGCAACATCCAGACCAACTTGACAGTGGACTGTGGGGATTAATGAGTTTGTTTGCTCAGTGCTCTAGAAATCTGAAGCATGAAATTAGTGTTTACGAGGCATTTGCTGCAGCTTAGTGAAGCAAAGAGCATCTTTCAGCGTCCCAACCTGTACAGCCTCCCTGGAGCTCAGGGAAGGATCTCAGCATTCAGGGGTGAGAAGAATAAAGGAGTATGGCACATGCCTTTTAAGTGCTGAGAGAGATGGAGGCTTGAGAAGAACAGGAGATGAAGGCTGTTTTAGAAACGCCGTTGTGTGTCCCTAGAGCCGTGGGTTTGGTTAGAGGCAGGATCACAAATCTTGTTTGTTCCTTCCCATGTACTGCCTGCATCTCCCTGACAAGACCTGGAAAGCTGAATGGCTTATTATGTGGCACTGCCTTAAAGTGCTCATGATTTATATTTGAGGAATCCAGGCATTTGCTCTGGTTTTAGCTGTACGGCACGCCCTTCCCCCTTCCCAGGATCTGCTGTGCTCCCTGGCAGCTGCCCTAAACCCTGGAGTGCTCAGTGGCTCTGCATGCATCTAATTAGGTAAGTGCCTGGGATGTTACTTGCATAGAAATATTACTCCAGGATATGGTACAACGCTGGGGTTTGCTGAGTCAAGACAGTTGTTCAGCCTGGGATAGCCAGAGTCTCGCCTGCTCTTACATCCAATCCCTTGCATGGGTATGTTGGCAGGAGAGGAGCCTGAGCAGGGCTGGATGAAAGACTGCTGAGATCAGGGCAAGGAAATAATGTGACATGCAGCCACACGTCACAGAACTGCGAGATGGCAAGTTCTGGGCTCTCTGCAGAGGAGACAGTTTATAGAGGGGAAAGGGGTGTGTCTGGAGCGACTTTTCCCCGTGCCTGAGAGGCCAGGCTCCTTGCACATTGGTGCTGGGAGCGCGCCTGGAGCCACAGGATGCCACGTGACCAAATGGCATATGGGAGTGCTCGTGTCAGGAGCAGTGCAGGTCAGTGTGGTCCTGCTTGGCTTGTCAGAGAGGGAGCTGGAAAGTGCAGTGGAGAGGAACTGAATAAACTGATCCCTGCGGCCTTGTACTGATGGACTTCAGCATCTCGGGCAGAGCTGAGAGTCTGCAATCCTACATTAGTGGGAAGGAATCTTCTATTCCCTTGCTGCTTGCTACCCCTCGTTAGCTCTTGAGCTGCACATCCTCTCTGCTGGCATCTGCTTTTCCTAATGGAGTTACTAAAGCAGCTTCGGTTCGCTGGGGCGGAGTGGAATGGACATGATGTTTTGTCTGTCAGAAAATACTCTTCCAGCCCAGCCCACCAAGGAGTCTTTGAGCTTCCAGCTACACCACTCCCATATCCTGAAAGTGAAGGCATTCAAAATGAAGGTCATGAATGTTTAGAGGGCAGTTGATAAATAACTTTGCTGTCATTGCTTCTCCTGTGTTCCAAGTTGGCATTTTCTTTAAAAGGGAAAAAAAAATACTGCAAGGTTAAAGGACTTCCCTAGGCAAAAAACAAAACAAAACAAAGCAAAAACTTAGGAAAGAAACATCTCCCAGTGGAGACTAGTTATAATTACAAAAATGGCAGTGGTTTTGACATCAAAGCCAAGGCTGCAGCTGAATCCTTTGCTCACCAGCATGTAGAGAAAGAAAAGTTGTGGTATTTTAAGCAGTCTGAGCTCTGTACATGTATTCACATGAGCCTTCAGGAAGGTGACAGAGCTGCACATCCAGCCCTCCTTTCTGCATGTGTGCTGCACTGGCTCCCGCAGCGGCGAGCACCTGCAGCTTCCTTCGTCGTGAGGAAACGGCACCAGCAGCCTCTCGCTTTTGAACGGAGGAAGTGTAATTTTATGGTGGTGTAGGCAGCTGGGAGAACCTTCCTGAGCTCATCACGGACTTCCTCTGCAGCTTTGGGAAAGCTGTGTGAGGAGCTTCGAGAAGGGGCTGGCTGCCCTGCCATGTGGTGCTGGGATGGGTCGTGTCACTGTTACAGGAAAAGGCAATGAAATCCAAAGGGGGATGGAGGAAGGAGGTCCTGTAGCCCCTCTCCACAGGTGCCTGGTGCCTTCTCGCCCAGTTCCTGCAATTCCACCTTCGGGGTGGGGGGCGCATCCCCCCTCTAATCCAAATTGTCCTTCTGTGTTCACCTCCCAAGCTTTGGCACCTCTCTGTGGTCCATTGGGGTGGCTTTGCTTGACCCTAGACCTCTCTGGACTGCGTCCTCCCCTGTGAATCCAGCTAGCAGGCACACCAGGCTGCTGCATGAGGGTTTTTTTGTGTAACAAAGCTGAGATCCTTGGCAGGAAGGGGCTGTAAGCAGTGCAGCGTGATGCTGTTTTCACACACTGTACCCACGCATACATGAAAAAGGCATAACTAACTCCTTCCTCCGTTTCTCCCCCTGTATTAAAAGCCTGCAGGCTACTTTTACTTTCTGCCCTCTGCTTCCCTGGTGAAGGCAGCTAATCAGTCCCTGTGGCCAGGTTGAATCCCAGTAGGGCTCCAGGGGAATGAGTGAAATGGACTGAAACAAGTGAATCCCCTGGGCTGGAGGCTGCTGGGGTTCCTCTGTGTGCCCTGAGCACCTTGCATTCAGCTGCAAAGGCTGCAGCCAAGGACGGTTTGTTGTGCACTCTGAATGTTTGGGAGAGAGCAAGGACAGAAGTGCAGTTTAAGATCTTCTGTGTCACCCCAAATTCCTTGAGGTGGTGCAGGGAGGTTTGTCTAAGGACCCTCATAGAGGCACCTGTATCTGTTGGTTCTTTCTCTTGAGGCTAGGGATCTGTGTCCCCATCCTCCACTGTTGTGCCAATGGCCTTGGAAAAGCAAGTTTGGGGTGATGTCGTGCCCTCTTTGGTGCAGCAGTGTGTGGTGCTAATTGAAACACGGCCCTGGTATTTCTGCAGCCTTTAATCTCAAGGGCAGAAGCGGGTAACGAGAGACAAGAATGACATTTTAATTTCCTGGTCACCACCCGTTTGGGATTTTCTTTCCTTTTTAAATTGCAATTTCCCTTTGGTTTCCTTGTGCTGTTACAACCTGAAATCTCCTTTGCCAAGGTTTTGTTTATCTAGGGTCTTATGTGTTGAGTTGTAAGGTCGACTGTCCGGGAATCTGCATGTGGTGGTATAGGGACTCTTTCTCTGCACCTCATGTGGCTATTTTGTGCTTTCTCATTTCAGAGACTTTGATTCTCTCTCCAAGGATGACGTCTATGAGAATAATCGCTTGGTGAGTCCCCGTTCTGCAGTGCACAGAATGAAGAAATGATGTGAGAATGATTTGATGGAGGTCATGTAGTGTGGGAGGAATCTGTGACAGTGCTGAGGGTATAAGAAAAATCTGTGTTTGTAAGTAACAGGCAGGCACTTCTCTGGAAACAAGGGAATCTGGAACATCAGCTTCCAGTCTGGTTATTCTAATAGTTGCCAAGACAACATCACAGGTGAAGATTTAAATGGTGTAACATCTTCTTGACTTCAGTTGTTCCAGATTTGCAGGCAGTGGAAGCAGGAAGCTAGTTTTACTTCAGGCATAGGCAGAGAGGAAGGTCATGCTAGACCCTGGTCTGCAATATTCCTTTCCTGCTGGAACAGCTGGAGCCAGTAGCAGAAGGAGGTGGTGGGGAATGGGGAGGTGCCCAGCCCCAGGGGCTAGTGGTAGGACAGAGCAGCAATAGCCCTGGGTTTTTTTAAGTGAAAGACCTAATTGCTGCAGGCTCCATCTGATGTCTGTGGAAAGGCACAGCCCATCAGCTTCCCAAGATGAGTTAAGCCACATACAAATATCTTAAAGGCAGATGTTGAGGATGAGACCAGACTCTTCAGTGGTGCCCAGCAACACAAGAAGGGGCAGTGGATACAAACTGAAATACAATAATTCCTCAGCTGCTAATGAGGAAAAACATTTTTTACTGTAAGGGTGACAGAGCCCTGGACCAGGTGGTCCAGAGAGGAAGTGGAGTCTCTTGCTCTGGAGATACTCGAACCCCAACTGGATGTGATTTTGTGTCACCTGCTTTAGGTGAACCTGCTTTAGCTGGGGTTTGAACTAGATGATCTCTGAGATCTCTTTCAACCCCAGCCATTCTGTGATTTGGGATTTACAGTATTAGGGCTCTTTAGTTGTGTCCTGGCACGTCCTTTCCTAGACCAGTTGGCCCCATTCAGTCGTTAGCAGCTTTTTCCATTCAAGACCCACACAATGGATATCTTGTCCTGTTAGGGACCTTTCAGGTGGGGTCTCTCTTCACTCCTTGCTTCTTGCAGCAAGACTCAGTCCAGACAGCTGGCTTAAAACCAGTCTGAGCAGAGCAGGATGTCCTCGGGGGGCACTTTTACACCCCTAGTTACTGCAAATACCCGTTTTCTTTTGTTTCTCCATTTCTTTTCTTTAGATCTCACACCCTGCACAGCACCTCAGGGCCCAGAGACTGGGCACCCTCAGTCTTTACCCACACCTGGTACCTTTACCTGTGCACCTGGTACCTCACCATTCAGTGTCCAAAACACTCTCATCTCCTCCTGGCTTACTTCTCTTCAGTCCCTGCCACAGTCTTGCACCCCCCTCCCTGGGACATCAATGTGGGTACGCTGCCCTTGGCTCAGCAGAGGGATGGCCAGTGTATAGACAGTAATCCACATAGGCTGCCAAGTGGGAAACTCTCAAACAGCTTTTTCCCTCCTCCATTCCTTCTTCTTGGGTAGCTGTGTGTGCAGTTGGAGGAGGTGGGTGCTTCTTATCACAATGTCCTCGTTTCTGCTTGCTGAGACACAGCAAAGTACTGAAAGTACTGGCTTGTGCATGGCAGGGTGCTGGGTATTGAGCCGGCTCTGTTGACTGTGGGAGGGGAAGGTGTGGCACCCCAGAGCATGACAGGATGGGCAGTCAGTGTTTCTGTGGGGTGAGCGCTTGGAGTGGCCGGGGACACTGGTCAGTAGAGCTCAGTGTCGCTGGAAGTACCTGCCAGCCCTCGTCCCTTCATGGTGCCAGCCAAGGCTCTGCCAGGCTCTTGTGTGAAGGCACTGCTGGTGTCCCCATGAGCTGAAAAAACACTGGGGTTTTGTCAGTGAAAACTTGAAGGGAACCTTGCTTCTGTTGCTACTTTCTTTGGTTGAGCAGCATGTCTGGAAGCCTCTGTCCATCAGGGATGCCATGCCTCAGTTTTCTTTCCTTAATGCTTCTGTGCTGTTCCTGCAGGCCTTTGAGTTGGCAGAGCGGGAGCTGGGCATCCCAGCCCTGCTAGATCCCAATGATATGGTCTCCATGAAAGTCCCCGACTGCCTCAGCATCATGACTTATGTGTCTCAGTACTACAACCATTTCAACAACCCCAGCCAAGGTGAGTGTCCTCCCACCCTTCTGGCTTCCAGTTTGGCCCTGTTTGAGTACAGGAAACACAGCACACTTGTGCTTCCTCCTTCCTGTGGCAACTGGGAGCTGTGTATGTTTGTGAGGAAGGGGAGAAGGGCAGGTAGTACCCACCCCTCCCGCATCTTGCTGCTGCCCCTGAGGAAGGCCTGGAAGAGACAGTGCATTGGGTTTCACAAGAGGTGGGGAGTGATGTAATAGCTCAGGCTGTGGAAAAAGGAACGCCTTTCTCCTCCCTCTGCACTGCATTCCTGCCAGCTTGGGTTAGGCCACCACCCCTGGTGCTCACCAGAAGCCTTTGTGATCTGCTCTAACCCACTAAAATAGGAGAAAGCTAGATAGGAACCTGCCTACCACAGCTAATTTTTATCACACAGGTGCATGTAAAGTGACTGGAGGACAGAGAGAGTGGGGCTGGGGTGGAGTGTTTCAAATCAGCTCATCTGTCCCTACAACTGCAACCTGAGCTCTGCGACAGCCCTTCCCAGGCATCCTTCGGCTGGGTGGAGATGAGGGCTCCAGGTCTCCTCTGTTCCACTCTGTAGCCACAACATCAGATAAATCTCTTCCACTTGTATGTGCTTCTCCAGGGATGCTGGTCTCCCAGCCAAGGAGTACCGCTGGGGACTGGTGTGGGAGTTCCAGCCCTGACAGCAAGAGATGCTTCACAGACCTGCTGACAGCCTGGAAGCCCTGGGGCCCAGTGGGTCACAACAATACATCAGCAGCTGCCCCAGCTGCTCTGGGCTTTGAGTGGTGCTTAGGGAGTCGATTACAAGGAAGCCAAGTAGCATTTGATGAGTAAATAAAATCACAGTGGGAGGCTGGTATCCCTGGGCCACAAAAGGGGATCCACAGCAAGCCAGGCTCTCTGGCAGCCTCACAGCTGAACCATTATTAGTTTGTGTTTGTCTCTTCCACCTAAAATAAGCACTGAAGTGTTGGGAGCAGCAGGTCTCATCCTATGTCACAAGGCTGGATGATTTTATTTTTTTTCCCCTCCCCTCCCCTTCCCGCACATGGTTGGTGTGAGTCACACTTCTCTCCGTGCCTGATCCTCCTTCCCTCTTGCCTCCAGCCAGCGTCCCTCCGCCCATGAAGCGCCCAACTGTGGCCTCCTCTCCTCCTCTGCTGTCCCGCAAGACGCCCGTGGCTGCAGCTGAGAGTCCTTCAGCACCACAGGTACCCAATTTCTTGATTCAAAGCCAGACTGAGACAGTGGTACCTCCTACACTGCGCGTGAGGGGATGGGAAAAGCCTGTCACAGAGCCATGGATCTCTGCAGGGGCCTGCCTGTGTATTTTGGGTGTGAGGGGTGTTTGAGATATTGTTTCCTTGTGGGATCCAGCTGAGAGAGTGATTTTTTGGACTGTATTTTGTCCATGGCAGGCGAGAGGTTGGGCAGATTGGTGCTGAATGATTCCTTGAACCACCCAAGGTACAAACACTCTCCTTCCTATGTGGGGATAACCCTGCAGAGATGAGGAAAGAGCAGGAATGTGGGACTAGAAGGGCAGAAAAGATGCCTTTTATTTCAGGTTTTAATAGTTGTCTGCGATGGGACCTTTCTCAGTGTCTTGCAGGACCCTGGTGCATGGGGTATAGAGTAGTCCCTTCCACAGCCCTTCAGCTGTAGATAGGGGCAAGGCACCTTTTGGAATGGCCCCTTCTAATTTGGGAAGAGGCAGCCTGCCTGTGCCTGGGCTTGAGGGCAGCTGTTCTGTGCATTGTCCGCCCCTGAGGTCAGCCCCTGAGCTGTGCCACGAGCCCTCAGCGATGGGCCTTGCGCAGGGAGCAGCTGCTCCGGAGAATCCGTGTTCTGGGGAGCAGCTCGCGGCGCCATGCTGAGCTGCCTGTGCGTTGTGTCCCAGGAGGATGCCCCCTCGGAGCGGTCCCAGCGCAGCGCGCTCAGCAGCACCTGTGCAGCCTGCCAGCAGCACGTCCACCTGGTGCAGCGCTACCTGGCCGAGGGCAAGCTCTACCACCGCCAGTGCTTCAGGTATGTGGTGGCCAGGCCTGCTGGGGCGGCCTCTCTCCTCGGCACACTGGCCAGCTGCACCCCATCTTTGAGTGTCTGCGTCCCTGGGCAGCACAGAACATGAACAACAGGGCTTGAAAAGAGAGTAAAGAGGTTCCATTTGCCTGCCAGTGCCTTGTCCTAGAGGTGTGACTAGCCCCTTGTGTCCCTGTGCTCCATTCCTACCCTACTCCCTGCCTCCCTTGCTGACCTGTGCTTTCCCAATTCATTTACTTGGGATCCCAGCCTCTTGAGCTTCTCCCACCTCCATAAACGAGGATGCTCTGCCTCTTTACCACCTGCCTACCCAGGACCACCCCCTTCACCTTCCAATGAGGTCTAAGCCATGACATCATCCTGCAGACCTCCTTCCACCTACACTCCACATCCTCAACTGGATATACAGGCTTGCATGCTGCCTGGGTGGTGCTGAGCTCCCAAGGAGCATGTGGAGAGCTGCAGACTGTTAACAAACTGAGGAATGAGGGTTTACACGTCAGCAGCTCTGTGGTTACTCCCTGAGTGCAGGTCCTTACCTGCAGCACCTGTGAAATCATTTCACTTTGCTTTCCCTGCTCTGATGACGAAGGAATGAGATCTCTCCCATGGGCTGCGGGACAGGAGTTGGCATCTGAGAACAGAAGTATCAAGCCACTCGGAAGGGATGGGAGGTCTCATTCACCTGCCAAAGCCAGTTGGGGATATGCTGTAGAAACAGCATTGCAGGAGGAGAGCTGAGCTGGGGCCATTCAGGCTTCCCATCTGCAGCTGGGACAAAAGCAGGAGTTTTGGGGTGCAGGTGCAGCAGTCCCACTGTCCTCATGGGCCAGGAATAGGAGAGATGCCATGTCTGCTGTGCCCCAGCTCATGGCCCTTTAGACTGAGCAGGGAGATCCCTGTAATTTTATCCCAAATGTTTTGCCTCCTGATTATTTTCTTGTCTTTTTTCTGTTTTGTTTTTTTTCCCCCCATGCTGATTCATGGACAATGTTTGGTTGGAGATGTCCTGTGGCAGCGGTTCCCGTGGGCTGATGGAATTAAACCCAAAGCAAACCGCTTTCTCCCCTTGTCCAAGCTTTCCACCTCTTCATTTCATCATACCCCTTTTCTCTAGAGTCCCTATGTCCTCACACTTCTGCTCTCCATTTCAAAGGAAATCCCAGTCAACTGGATGTCCAGAGCAGAATTCCTTGCCAAAATTATCTGCTGGCAGCGTAGGGCAGCCAGCTGCTGCAAGCACCAGGTATTCAGACAAGAAGGAACAAGCTTGGTTTTCATGGGAGTGCTTGATCAGCCCCTTGCCTTTGGCTGCCTTTCATGTCTGCTATCCACCTCCCTTCCAAGTGGAGAAGGACTAACTTGGTTGCCAGTGCTTTGTATCACGCTTGCACCTGGAGGGCTTCATTAGGAAGCATTCAGAGGCTCAGTGTGGGAAGAGTGGGTGATTCAAGGAGATGTGGCAGACAGCAAAGGACAGAGAAGCTATTAGCCCAATTTCAGAGTGTAAGAATGGCCCTGCTGCATAATGCCCTTGTCCTTCCAGCCAAATGTGGTGGCCAAGCTGGATGCCATGGTCAGCATTACTGAGGCTGGGCATGAGACCAGGTCAGGCTTGTATGCTTCTTCTCCTGAATACTCTGGAAGCTTCCAATGTAGTTATTTCCCAAGTTGGAATTGATGTCATTTTATTTAATAATCAGAGTTGGGGAGCAGTTGTTTTACAAACAAATGTGTCTGACAGTTCTTTAACTGCCTGGACCCTTGGCTCCCACAAGGCAGCCCATAGCCTCCCTGTGCCAGTTCTGCTCCCTAATTCCAGTTGATATTCACTGTTTCATGTCTGTGGATGGTTGATCCCTCTCCCCTTTCCAAGTCTGGAAACCACACCATATCCCAATACCAACTGTCACCCTTCCACATCTATTAAATCCTTTCTGAGGTGAAGGAAGAACCCAAATGCATGCACTATTTGAGTTGTGAACTTGCCATGGGTTCCTACAGTGGCCTGGTGACATTTCTCTACTTCTCTTTCCCAAATTACTTCCCCAAGAGCACTCCAGGATTTAGGAGCAGGGGTGAGAACTATCTCTGTGCCCCTACAAGGGTCTTCCAGGTGTGTTGCCTTCTGGGAAGGACAGGATGACATCCCCCATCTCTCTTCTTGTTGGCAGGTGTAAGGAATGCTCCAGCACGCTGCTCCCGGGGTCATACAAGCCTGGGTCAGAGGCAGGGACTTTTGTCTGCACGCAGCATCGTGGTAAATTGGCCGTGAGCGGGAAGGCAGAGAGGAGGCCCAGCCCAGACCGACAGTCACCAGAGCTAAGAACTGAGACTGGGGCTGACAGCATGCGAGAGGATGCCCTCCACGCAGGAACAGAGGTGGGGAAGGACGATGGCGACTCCCAGGAGAGCGTGGCAGAGACCCCTTTGCCTGCAGAGGGCCTCGCTGACCCAGCAGAGAAGGACAGCACGGCCAGCAAAGCAGAGACACCGACACCCTCTGCTCATGCTGGCGGTGGGGCACCTGTCTCCCAAACTCCCCCCAGGCCTCCAATCCCCAGCAAGCCCGCAGGGCTCACCCAGGACAAAGCCAGCCCGCTGGATGGACGGCTCAGAGACTCACGTCCCACCCCTGCCCCAAGGAAGGCCACCGATGCATCTGCCATCTCCCCTCCAACCTCCCACCCTGTCCCCCGGCCCAGGTCCACTCTGCAGGGCGAGGGCAGCGAGTGTGGGCCCGGCATGGTGAATGGTAAGAGGGCGCTGTGGTGGCAGGGGTTACCCTCCACATCCTCAGCGGCCAAGGTGGTTGGCTGCACGTTGGATGAGTTCCCTCCCTTTTCTGCAGCCTGACGCTCTTATCCGCCTCCACATAAATCTTGGGCTCAGACACCAGGCCTTTGATTGCCAACAGTTGCCAGCCATCCCCATAGCAAGGAGAGCAGTACTAGTTTTCCTGCCTGTCTGCTCCCTTGTATTTCTCCAGAGCTCTCCAAAGGTTGCTGCCAGTGTGCAGGGAAGATGGGAGAGCTAAAGGGGTTTGCAGGTGTGGGGACAGAGGGGCATGTCAGTTCTCCAGGTGCAGCTCCCAGGGTGAAGTGGGGAGCAAAAGGCAAAGGGGATGTTTGGGGTTAGCTGGCTGCATTGACTGGGAGAAATGCCATGTGGTCTTCAGTGAATGAGAATAGCCACCTTCCTGTGAGAAGATAGATTCTAAGAGGTGCCTCATGTTGATTTAACCTCTTTCTTCATGTCCTTTTGGTCTTGTGACAATCTGACCCTGTGTCTTTCTAGGTCGGGTACCTGAACCCAGCCCCCCTGTCCCAAAACCTCGAGGGAGACCCTGCTCCTCTGATCGGTACGTCCCTCAGTTTGCAGATCACCTGAAAACTCCATAGCAAGGTGGGGCTATGGGGACAGCACACCTGTGGTCTTCTCTCCCACCTCCATCAGCTCCTGCTCTTAGGAGGATGTAGGCTTTGACCAGGTCCCTTTTCTAATAGGTGCTAGCCCAGCATGGTCAGGCTGACAGTGTTCATCTATGCCTCCCAGGGCATTTGTCTCTTAGGGTTTGTAAAGAGTTTGAGAGCTTTAGAAAGGTGTTTCTGTGGCACAGGCAGATTGCCAAATGCCTGCTGAAATGGCCCTGCCTGTGGGTGCTGAGAAGGGGACACTTGTCTGCCTCGTGTAGGATTTGTCCTGGGAAAGGTGTTGGGCAGGGAAGACCAGCTATGCCCATAAAGTCAGCCTTTACCACTGCTTAGCAGATGGAGGCTGTAATATTCAGACACCCAAACACAGGGCCCAGCAGGCAAGTCAGGCAGGCTGTGTTTCCCTAAGGCCCATGGGTTTGCTCACAGAGTGAGACCCTGCCTGGGGAAGCCTGGGGCCGTCCTTGGGTGAGAAACCTACTTCTGCATGGGAGACATCCTGCTCCATCCCTCCTTTCCCCCAGGGACTAAGTCCCTCTCCAGTGCCTCACCACCCCACCTTGTCTCTGCCACCTTGATTTCTCTTTCTCTTCTACCAGTGGTGGAGCTGCTGCAAGAGCCAAGGACCCACCGTGGATGGCCTTAGTGCAAGCAGAGCCCAAGAAGAAGCCAGCACCCCCTCCTCCCCCAGGCAACAGCCGTGAGACTCCAAGCAGGACTTCAGAGGAGGAGGATGGGGAGGAGGTGGGGAAAGCCAGGAGTGAGGAGAGCAGGCCTGATGCCACAGAGCCCAAACCCTACAACCCTTTTGAGGAAGAGGATGAGGAGGAAGTGGAAAGTGCTGATGCCCAAAAGAGCACACCTGAGCAGGAGCAGAGTGAGACTGCTGCCAAGCCTCTCCACCCCTGGTACGGCATCACTCCCACCAGCAGTCCAAAGGCAAAGAAGCGGCCAGCTCCACGAGCCCCGAATGCTTCCCCGCTAGGTGAGCTTCCTCCCACTCCTTTATCCTTCCTCCGCAGCCCCTGTGCCTCCCCCTGGAGGTTTCCCCTTCCCAGGTGCCTCCGCATCACGCTGGCAGGACAGGCCTTTATGCAGTGATGGTTGCATTAGCTTGCATTAGCCACGTCCTCTCTACCCACTGGAGCACAGCATTTGCAGACAAGACCGCGCTGACCCCTGTCTCCAGTGTACGCCACCCTCCCCTTCTCTCCTGGCTGTCTCTTCATTCCTTCCTGAGCTCTCCCTTTGCTTTGCAGCCCACCACCCCATCTCCAGGCTGTCACACTCTGAGCCATCATCCTCCACCCCATCTCCAGCCCTCAGCCTCGAGAGCATCAACTCTGAGAGTTCAGCCAAGGTGCTGGGAGACACCGATGAGGCCTCAGTGCCCAAAAGCTCCTCCGAGCCCACCGTGCACATGCCAACAGCCGCCAAGACTTCCAGTGCTGAGGCACCGCTAGCCAGTGTCTCGTCCAGTGAAAGCCCTGCTGTCCCAGCCAGCCTCTCCACCAACTCCTCCTTCTCCTCCTCCAGCGAGCTGGCCAGCCTCAGCGGGGAGATGCAGCCCAGCACCCTGCATGCCAGCAGGAGCATCTCTACCAGCAGCCTAAAGACCAGCCCCAGCCGGCTGCCTCCCAAGCCTCCGACTGGGGCTAGCCCTACACCCATCCGCATGGCTTCAGATGGGGCTGCTGGGAGCCCCAAGACATCTTCCTCACCCAAACCACAGCTGAAGGTGAGATGATGACCCTCCTCCCATCCAGATCACAGGGCTTTTCTTCCCCATCCATCAGTCGGTCACAGAGGGAATGTGAGTCCCGGCTTGCCCCTTTGGTAGGTTTGGTGTGTGACCCCCTGGAAGCAAGCTTCAGGCCTGTGTTAAACGGTGGCTCTGCTCATACTCTGCCTACTCCATGTGCTAGAGAAGAGGCAGGATGTCGTGTAGTCTGAGCAAATGGGAAGGGAACCATGAAGGAAAATATTTCAGCGTGCTTGTGAGAGAGAAGCAGGGAAACTGATGCTAAATAGGAGCACGGCTGTTTTTTTCATTAGGTGGTTGTGGAGATGAGTGCTGCGTTCCTCCTTCAGGAGTGTGTGGGGCAGGACAAATCCTAGCGCTGCCCTGTCTGCTCATTCCCACCTGTTGGGATCCCTCCCTTCCCTGGATGCTCATGTATCTGCTTTTGTCCGCCCTCTCCAGTCTTCCTGCAAAGAGAACCCCTTCAATCGGAAGCCATCACCTGCTGCCTCCCCCTCGGCAAAGAAACCTCCCAAGGGCTCCAAGCCTGTGCGTCCTCCTGCACCAGGCCACGGCTTCCCACTGATCAAACGCAAGGTAAAAGGGCCCTCGGGAGCAAGGAGGGAAAAGCCGGCTCTGTGCCATCCCCCAGGGCCGTAGCAGTCTGCAGGCACCCTGCTGATGCATGTGTGGGCAGGGATTGCAGCAGGTGGCTGTGGCTGGGGAGGAGGGTGTGTAGGCTACACCCTGTTCATGAAAGCACCGTGGTCTTCCTTTGCTCCAGAGTGGGGTGGGGGTTTCAGATCCACACTTTGATGGAATATTCTGTTGTCTCCTTGCCCTTGCTAGAGTTGACCAGCCTTTGGGTTACCCCTGGAAACTGGAGTCCAGTGGTAATGAAAGTGTCTGATTTATGGTTTGGCAGGTGCAGACAGATCAGTACATCCCTGAGGAAGACATCTATGGGGAGATGGATGCCATTGAGCATCAGCTGGACGAGCTGGAGCACCGTGGGGTGGCCTTGGAGGAAAAACTTCGCAGTGCTGAGAATGGTATGTGGAGTAGGCTGTCTGTGGGTGTGGGGCAGGACAGACTCTGGGGCTGCCCTCTCTCCAGCCAAGGAGATAGCAACAGTGACTTCCCCCCTGCTGATGCTGGGGCTGGAAGAGCGCCAGAGGCTGTGCTGGCCTCCAAGATTGGTCACAACCATACCCTGAACATGGAGATGTGCCTAGAATGGAAACAGGCTGGAGAAGAGATAGGGTCTCTCTGGGACTCAGAAATAGTCTGAGGTTGGGTTGGCTCTAGCCCAGTGCCCCCTCCCTGGCTTGACAGAGCCCAGCCTGCTGCAGGGTGATGGGATCCACCAGGGCTGGGAATGGCTCTGAATTGTCCCTTTGCTTGGCAGACAACCCTGAGGACAGCCTGCTTGTGGACTGGTTCAAACTCATCCATGAGAAGCACATGCTGGTGCGCCACGAGTCGGAGCTCATCTACATGTAAGTATGTGCAGGCATGTGCAGAGGCACCGACACTCTCTTGGGGAACCCTTTCTCAGCCCTCCTGAAACAGTGCTTCCAGGGGACATCCTGCCAGGGCCTCCTTGCCTAGAGAAGAGAGGGAGTAAGGGCAAGCCAATCTGTCTGGATGTACTGAGAACTGACCCACGGCATATCACCAGAGCCTCTGCAGCATCTGCTCCAGGAAGGCCTTGAGCAGCCACAGAGCAGGAGCAGAGTGGGGTCCTTGGCTCCCTGGCTGTACAGGGCCAGATCAGCATCTTGATGGTTCTTTCCAAGCTCACCCTATACTTTGGGATGATGTTCTGCCTCTCTGGGAGCCTTGCAGTGCTTCCCAACAGTTTCCCCTTCCTTTGCAGCTTCAAGCAGCAGAACCTGGAGCAGCGGCAGTCAGATGTGGAGTATGAACTGCGGTGCCTCCTCAACAAGCCAGGTAAAGCACCACGCTGGGTGTGCTTACCCCTTTTTTCATAGAATCATAGAATGTCCTGAGTTGGAAGGGACCCACAAGGATCATTTTTTCCCTGGGCATCATCTGCCCTCTCTCTAGGTGGGTCTCAGGTGAAGAGAGGCAGATCTCTAGGGATGCCAGTGCAATCAGCTGGCTCTAGAGTCTCTGTCCCATCTCAATGCCTGTCCCAGCCTGGTGCAGGGACATGCTTCGTTTGTCCCCATGGAATGCCACGTGCAGGGCTCTGTCCCCACAGCACTGCTAGCCCAACCAGCCCTTCAGCGTGCCAGGGTGGAAGGGATTGTGCTGGAGATCCTTCAGCCATGTAATTGCCTGTCTTTCCTTGGGGTTTGGCTGGGTAGAGAAGGACTGGACTGATGAGGACCGAGGGAGGGAGAAGGTGCTGATGCAGGAGCTGGTGACCATCATTGAGCAGAGGAACGCCATTGTGAACTGCCTGGACGAGGACCGCCAGAGGTGAGTGAGGAGTGGGGCGGGCTGGGGGAGAAGGGAAGAGCATAGCCTGTCTGACTCAGTGCCACATGAGCGCCTTGTGGGGGTGTCCCAAGATATCCATGTTGCTGATGTTTTTCCCAGGCTTCCCAATCCCTGTCTCTTTGAATGCCTTGTGTGGGAAAGACAGGACAGCACGTGCAGCATGTGGTATTTATCCTGCTGGTTGCAAATGCTCACAAGACAGTGATGGATCTGCCCCTCTGTGGCTTCTAAGTGGGAGGCTCTCTAGCCTTAAACAATACAGCAGCTGTTTTCAGGGCTGAATTCCTGACCTCTTTTCCATTCTTTCTTTCAGAGAAGAGGAGGAGGATAAAATGTTGGAAGCCATGATTAAAAGGAAAGGTAAGAAACAAACGGGAAGGGCTCGTGCTTACTGACCCCAGTAAGGGGGAGCACGAGCCATTCAGGAAGTTGTGTGCAGGAGAGATTGAATCTATTCTGTGTGGCCTGGGGACACTTTCCTGTAGGGAAAATAAAATTAGAGGCATAGCTGTGCTGCACACCGCTGTTACCAGAGAAAGTGTGCATGCAGTGGAGGGCTTTGATTCATGGCTCTCACCCTTGCCCATTGTCGTGTGTCTGTACAGCTATTGACATCCCACAGTAACAACTTCCCTTTGCAACCGCAGAATTTCACAAGGAGGCAGAGACCGAGAGCAAGAAGAAAGGCAAATTCAAGCCCATGAAGGTGCTTAAGCTGCTGGGCAACAAGCATGACTCCAAGAGCAAGTCACCCAAGGAGAAAAGCTAGAGCAGGGAAGCACCAGCACTGGGAGGGCTCCCTGACTCGCCTCTCCCTGGCCCTGGCTCGCCTCTCCCCCTGCTTCCTCCCCAGGCACCGGAGCTGCCACCCCAGGGAGATGCCAGCCCTCAGCCCTGAGTGGGTGAGAATGACCAAAGCCCTCCCCTTCCCAAGGCTGCGGGGGAGCATGGCCATCCCCTCCATGAAGCCTTGTCAATGAGGCGGGGAGAAGATGGATTTGCTCTTCAGATACATTACCCAATTGTCATTAACTGAGAACAAGCGACGGAGTTTCGTGTTTGTGGGAAAACTTGCACTAACTGCACCCTGTCCCTTCTCCCGCTCTAACTGTGACAGTTCCACGTGCCTCTGACTTCTGCCAGGAGGGGACTGGGCCTCCCTGTCCCTCCCTGCCTGCCCGCCCTTGTCCCTTTTCTGTCCCATTTTTAACATCAGGAGAAAACTGACATTAGAATCAGGATCCTTTGGGTTTTACTGGCCGAAACTAAAAGGTTAAGAAAATAATCCTGCATCACCAGGCTCTAGAGCCATAGCCAAAAAAACAACTGGTGCCCTATTTATTTTGAGCTGTCCCCTCCCTCGAGTGCCAGGGGTGGGTGGGCTCTGTCCCAAGGCTGAGAGGACCCAAGGGGATGGCATACAGCTGCTAGGACGTAGCTCACGTGCCCTACTCAGGAACCCCACTGCTGCTAAACATTGCTGACTCTGCTGCCTTCCTGGGGAGGGAGGACCTCCTCCTTTTCCAAGCCAGGGCAGAAAAGCTCAAGATTGACTCAGTGCTGGCAAGGGGCACTAAAATTGTGTCCCTGCTCACCAGTGCCACCCTTGAGCAGCAGGGGAGAGAGGCACAGTCACAACTGACCTTTGCCCAGCTTCATCTGTGTATACTTTAAAAGTGTGCAGATGTGGCTGGTGTTTTTTTACACCTCCTTTACTAGATGAATTCAAAGCCTTCCTAAAACTTTAAATCCCTTATTTTATTTGTCATGTGTGTGCGTGTGTGTACATCAGAGGAGGGAATGGGGAGGGCAGTGTTCTTCCAACCATCCCTTCTTCCTTCCATTTTTGTTTCCTGCCTTCTCTTCCAAGATGACGAGTTATTTATTGAATTATTGGATCAGTCTGAATTAGAGTTTCATGGGTGTTTGGTTGGTCAGCTGTTCATCATGCCTTCTCATTAGCAAATTAGACATAACCAGCCCTGAGCCATCTGCTGCAGTCTCTTCTAAAAACCCAACAGGCTTTAGCCAAAATGCTCTCAGAGCAGTGCCTTGCAAGGTGGCTGGTGTAGCATTCTGGAGAGGGATCCTCATTTCCCAAAACCAGAGGGACCCAAGCCCCTCCTCAATGCCAGCGTGGCCCCCATGGCTGGGAGTTGGCCAGCTCAGCCCTGTGCTGGTAATGCCATCTCACCCCTGCCATACCCAACAGGCTGATGAGGAGCAGTGGTAGGGGAGATCCCAAAGCACAACCCTTCTCCAAGGAGAAACAAATCTGCTTTAGGGCCTGCTGTCACATCACTGTTGCCAAAGGCCATTGGGATCGCTGCAGCCTGACACCCCTTGGCCCTGCGCCCAGTCAGAAGTTTGATTTGTAAATTATACTGTACTAACTCCATGACTCCCATTCACCTGAACAGAAATAAAAGAAACATTGGATTTAAAAAGTGATTCTGGATTAGGTTTCTGGTTCCTTTGTGCACTTGTGCTGTCCCAGGGCCAGGGCATGCTGCCTGGCTTTGGAGAGTGGCTGAGTATTGCTAGGAAGCAGAGGGTGGGATCTTAAGGAAATCGGAAACTGGATGTTATGCTGGGATTTTCACAGGAAAAGTGGGGCATCATGCTTCAGCCTGCTGGAGGACAGAGGTGCAGATATGTCGGAGGTAAGCAAACAGCCATTTCCAGTCTCTGTGGGAATAGAGTGGCTATTCTGCATACCATGCTTTCGGGAACCAAAAAATCACAGCAAGCCCACAGCAAAGAGCAGCAGGCACTGGGCTGAAATCCCCTGTCCCTGCTCAGCCCCTGCCCAGTGGGCTGCCACCAGAGGTTTGCTGATGCTGCAGGTCACAGTCACAATGACCTGCAGCAATACCAGAGGGTCATGAATGCACAAGGCCACGCAGCTGCACCTTCCTCCAGAGACATTCCCAGAGTCACGGGGCCAGGAATGCGCAGGTTACAGGTGTGGGTGGCAGCGTGTGGTACCATCATGCTCTCATGAGAAACCTTCACCTCTGGGGAGATGGGAAGGAATGACATTTCTGTGGACGGATTGCTGTACTCTGAGGCACTGCATAGGCTAAAGAAGGCTCTGCTTTGTCATGTTTTGGTAGCTGTTGCCATGTGTTTTCATGTCTTTAATGTTATTGAGCAAGAAGGGATCCAATGTGTGGGAAGGATTTTACAACTTCTGTCGTCGTTTATGTACAAATTGGTCCTGCCTTCTAGTTTCAGGCAACAGGTGGTGCTGCCCCCTCTTTGGAAACAGACACAGACCAGCCTTCCATGCTGAGAGTCTGGGAAGAGTAGGTGGGAACAAATTGCACTTGTGTTTTGCCCTTGGCCTAGTCTTGGAGATTGGATTTGTTCCCAGCAGGGAAGGCTTTTGTCATGATCTTTCTCATTTCCTCACTTCTCTTCTTGTCAATGATCTCCATCTCATGCAGCTTCTGCAAAGTACAAAGGGGGAGAGCTTAGCAGGGAGAAAGCCAGCAGCTTTTTTCTTCTTTTGCCAATCTCAAATATACAAACTCCTTTTCCCTGATTAAGTTACATGCAGAGATGGAAAGAAAGCTGAGAAAACCTCTATCCACCATTCCCCAAATTCACGCCTGAGCTGCGCCATGAAGGAAAGCAGCTCTCTGCCCCCTTCCCTGCTCAGATATCAGAGAAGACTCTGCTTTATGATCTCTGACACACGGGATTCCCTCCGTGCACTGTGCAGCCAAGGCCCTTGCATACCTGTGAGATTTCAGTGAGGACGATCCCTTGATACTTCCTGCCCTGTCCTAGAGCTTCCATCTCTGCCAGGAATTCCCTCCTCTCCTGAATTTCATTCATCACTGATGGATAAGAGAAAGAACTGTGGAAACAGCATGCAGCCAAAAGGCAAGAAAACACATTTCTGTCTAGATCTGGACCCCCAATTTCCTAGTTCTGCTTGAGCAGCAGTCCCACCAGGGCAGGGCAATATCTGCTGTAACACTCTTCTTGCTCAGCATATCATCACAATACATCAGTAGTCCCTTACAGAATGGAAAATGTCCCTTCTGCCCAACTTCTTACTAATCCCTGACTCCCAGGAACAGTAGTTTTCTAGTTTTCTTTGTGCAGACAATTCTCTTTTGCTTGTGGGCAATTTAACCAGTCTGTGGACGGAGACAGAAGCTGCTGTTGAGGTTCATTAGTTGACATGCATCACCCAGCGACTGCAACCATCCAAGACCAGGCAGGGATTGTGTGCTTTGCAGCACAGACCTGCAGCCAGCTGATCCAAACCCTGTCACAGATGCATCAAGGATAACACTTAGCTTGTGACAGGTGTTGGAGGCCACCAAGCATGTGTGAAACCAGCTGGACTGGCTCCCTGCAGCAGGGACCAAAGCACCTCTTCTGTACGCTTTATTCTGGCATTGCCCATCTTGGTGCTACCCTGGCTGGCAAAGGGCTGGCAGGAGTGTACACACACATTGAAGATTCAAGCACAGAGAGGTACTATGCAGGGTTTTGCTATCCCAGTATACTCTGCAGGCCAAAGTCTTTCACTTAAAATTTTGAGCTCAAGATTTTGCTCGACATTTAGGCTTTGCTAGTATAACTGCTGTGATCCCGGAGTGGAACGGCCCAAACTGCGGTCAGGCTGTCAAGTGACCCGGTCTGTGTTGAGTCATGCTTGCTGGGAAAAGGACCAACAGTACCTGAGCTTGCTCCCCGGGTATCCCTGCACATCCCCAGGCTATTCCCCTGCCAGCAGGGTGCATTTTGTGTGGGCAGCCCAGAGAGCTATCTGCCAGCAAACCTCGGCAGTGCAAGCTCTGTGAGGATGGCTGGATCACAGCGTTCACAGCAGTGAGTCCTTTCTCTTGGAAACTGGGCTTTGTGCCTCCTCCTGTAGTGGGCTTCAGGTTATTGGCAACACAGCCTGCTGCCCCAGCCCTAGGAGGGAGCTGGCTTCCCAGGCTTCCTGCCTGCCTCCCTCCTGGCGACATGAAGACGTACATTCTTCAAACCGGTCAGGCTCAGCTATCTCCTCTTCCTTTTTCTGAACGAGCACCTGCTCCACCTCATCCTCCACCTCATCCTTCCCTGTTGCTAAGATGTTTTGAAGTCTCCTCTTCTCCTTTTCCAAATCTCCTGTGAATGCCAAAGGAAAATAATTATTATCAGCATGTCTCCTCATGGAGGAGCCTGACCACACAGCTTCCCTGCTAACCGTGCCAGAGGAAGGGTTACATTAGTGTCAGTCCATCCCTGGACTGTGTGCAAGCACCACACGGGTGTACAGAGCCCACCAAACCAACATCAGAGGTTTGGTTCACATTTAAGTGCTAGACAATCTCATAGTGCTCCGTTCTTACTCAGGGACTGTGCAGGTCCCTATCATCTGTCACCCACCGAGATGGTGGGCAGAAGTCAGCAAGCACTTACAGCAGATGTTCCCTCAGAGATCCATTTCTAAAGCATCTTTGAAGACTGAGGGTGTGAGGACATGGCACAATTCAGATGCACTGCCACTGCTGAGACTGAGGCAGGGGGTGGACAGAAGGGGAAGAGAGGCTCCAGGCAGCACCATGTATTTACTAGCAATGTTTGCTGACTTACGTGTGGGCTGTGGCTTGAATTTCTCTCGGGTGTAGGCACCTCCTGCCTGGCAGACCTTGGCAGGTCGGCGAAGCGGCCTAGCTGGAAGCTTGTGTGGCTGACAGGCTGCTGTGTAGGAAGCAGGCACTGGCTGTTTGCTGGATGGGGGGAATCTCTGAAGGGGCAGGGCATCTCCTCCTGGGGAACGAACCAAAAATAACAGCAAATCAGACAGAGGGGACTCTGGATGGATGGCTCTGGGCCACTGCCAGCAGATCTACCTGTTGATCCATAGTTGCATCACAAACGCAGACCCCAGTGCCACAGATGTCTCACCCTGGTCACTGGGCGTGAGACAGGCTGTGGTTCAAGTCACACGGTTGTGCCTTGTTTCCTGGCTGACCCGTGGGACACCTCACCCCGCCTCTCCCCATGTGTCAGCAGCTGCTGTGCTGCTGCTCTAAAGCACTTGCCCGTCAGAGAAGCTGTGGGCAAATGCCCCCATCTCAAGCAGGAGAGCCAGGGGGCCTCACTCACGTTTCACATAGTCCATCAGGTATCGCTTCTGGGAATGGGTCATCTGCAACTCCTCCATCATCGCTGAAAAACACGACGTGTCGGTGGACAGGCAGCAGAGCCGGGCTGGGGAACCCGCCCTGGGGCCGCCCCCGCTCACAACCCCAACCCGAAGGGGAAGATGCGGGTTTGGGAGACTCCAGCCGGGGCGGAGACACCAGCGACGTGCCCGCCCGGTTGTCGGACCGCGGTGGGACGCTCCACTTCGGGCCGAGGCACGGCCGGCCGGACCCCAGCGCCCCGAGAAGCCGGGTCCGGCCCCGGCCCCGCTCCGCCGTTACCTCTCAGCAGCTCCCGGGTGCCTGGGCTGT